>JAMZAV010011545.1:0-18194 GCA_024449915.1 Sweltsa coloradensis | reverse complement strand
TATTTGTCCATCACATGCCACGATAAGCATAAAAATGACAAGATAAAATTTAACATTCATTATCACAAAATAAACAAAACAAACAAAAATTCGTCCAAAATTCATTGTATTAAAGGTTTGATAGTGTAATCTAGGAATAATACAAACTGCTTTTGGTAACAACATTAAGTTTGTCTTTCTTTCTTTCTAGGTAAGAGTTGTCAGTTAACGTGGGACTGGCTGGGAGCAACGTTGCTGTCCGGACTATGCCGCACTGCTGGTGACGTATCCACCGTCTCGGCCCGGGGTAGAACTGGCCCAGAGCATGGCTCTGCTAATCGTACAAGGCGATTTAAGAGAAAAAATCAACCTCGCAAACATCAGCTAGAATGAAGGGTAGTACCTTCTTTACTCCCCGAAACTAGAGGCGAGTTCTGGCAATCGTCGTCGCGGACCTTGTCCCATTCCCTTGACGACCATCCCGACGACGATGACGATGACAATGACGACCGCGACGTGAGAATCCCCCTTCCTCCCTTTACCCGTGGCTGGTTCTGACCAGCATGCCCCCCGCCCCCCTAGGCTAGAGTGGTGCATTATGACCGAACGGTTGACGCTTCTTTAATCCAAATAAACCAAAATAAATCTGGTAATCGTCATCGGGGGCATCTTCCTCTTCCCTTGATAAACCGACCAAGACGTGAGAAACCACCCCCCCCCCCTTGCTCCACTAAACCGTGGCTGGTTCTGACCAGCAATCTAGTTCCCGTTCCAGATGTCAAGAGTGGATACAAGCAAAGATTGTTGGATTTGCGACAAGCATCTTGGGATGTGTTGCAAAATAACAAATTGCGTAGTGTGATGCCCACATTGATTAACAAAATTCGTCCACCTTCGTCTCGACTCTCACGTAGTGAAGAGGTGGTATTGTCTAGAATTCGTATAGGCCATACACGCCTAACACACGGATATCTCTTTACAAGAGAAAAGGTTATTCCCATATGTGACACATGTGATGTACCCTTTAACCGTGCATCATATGCTAGCAGAATGTGCCAAATATGATGCCTTGCGCACGCAATTTGATCTCTCCCAATCATATGAAGAACTTCTATCATATGATAACGGCGACAAACTTTCTAAATTTCTCATCCATAGTAATCTATTTAACAAAATTTAATTCACATCTTACACATTTCTTTCTTTTCTTTCTTTTCATTTACATACATAACTTTTATTTTGCTATTACTTTCTTCATCTTCAATTTATTTTGTTATTTATACACTAAGAAAACAATCTAATCATCAAACATACCTGCATTAACTCTTCTCATTTACTTTCATTCACAGGCGGCGCAATATGACCTAACCGGTTGAAGCGCCCTAGTTTCTCACGTCGTCGTCGTCGCCCAACTCTAGTGCTCGGGAGGCAAAACATGCATGACACACCCTCTTATAGAGCCAGGTCCGATGACAACAAGACAAAAGCTGCCCCTGCAGTTGTTGCTCGGCCATGGTGCATAATCATTCTTTCTAAGAGAATAGTTTAGAGACAGAGAGGGGGGAATTTTTGTAAACAGCAATTTTACTACACACCCCCTTTCATACTGACCCTCACTGCAAGCACAACCAGCAAGGGGGCCTTCCCTCCCAACTCTATGCTCGGTGGCAAAACTGCATGACACAAACCCCTTATTGAGACAGGTCCGATGAAAACAAGAAAAAAAGCTGCCCCTCCAGTTGTTGCTCGCCATGGTGCAAAATCATCATTCTAAGAGAAAAAGTTTTTAAAAGACAGGAAGGGGGGAAATTCACATAGCAGCAAGGTACCTTCACACACCTTTCCCATACTGATCCACCCCCTCCCAACACAACAACCAAGGAGGTTTCCCCTCCCAACTCTAGTGCTCGGAGGCAAACACTCCCTAAACAAAACCCTCTTATTGAGCCGGGTTCCGATGCCCAAAAAGAAAAAAACTCCCCCCTCCAGTTGTTGCTGGGCCCAGGGGGTGCATATTCTTTCCTTCTAAGAGAATGTTTAGAGCCCAAGAGGGGGGAATGTCACAAAACACCCAAATTCTTCAAAAACCATTCATACTGTCCTCACTGCAAGAAAACCCCAAAGCAAGGGGGCTTCCCTCCCAACTCAAAGGGGTTGGGGAGGTTTAAACCCTGAAATGCCCCACCCTTTCTTATTGAGCCGGCCCCCGATGACAACAAGAAAAAGCTGCCCCTCCAGTTGTTGCTCGGCCATGGGGGGCCATATTCATTCATTCTAAGAGAATAGTTTAGGGGACGGAAGGGGGGAATGTCCATAACAAAAGGTTCCCTTCACCACCATTCATACTGATCCTCCCTGCGGGAAACAACCAAAAAAAGGGGGTTTTTCCCTCCCAACTCTAAGTTTCGGGGGGGCCAAAACTCCCTCCACACCCTTTTTATTGACCCCAGCCCCGATGAAAAACAAGGGGAAATGCGGGGCCCCCCCTTTTTGGGTTGCTCGCCAGGGGTGCATAATAAATTCTTTCTAAAAAATATTTTAAACCCCGGAAAATGTGGAATGTCACATAACAGAAAGGGTAGCTTAAACACACCTTTTCATACTAAACCCTAAATTCAAGGCAAAAAACCAGAAAAGGGGGCTTTCCCCCCCAAACCTCTAGAGCTGGGGAAAGGCTAAACACCCATGACACGGGGGAAACCCCCCTTTATTGAGCCAGGTCCGATGAAAACAAGGGGAAAAGCTGCCCCTCCAGTTTTTTTCCCTCGCCATGGGCATTTCTTCATTCTAAGAAAATAGTTTTAGAGCCCGGGAAGGGGGGAAATGTCACATAAGCAAGGTTACTTCAAACCCCCCTACTGATCCTCACTGCGGGCCCAAAAACCAAACCAAGGAGGCTTCCCCCCCCAAACTCAGAGCTCTGGAGGCTAAACATGCATGACACACCCCCTCTTTATTGACCCAGGTCCGATGACAACAAGAAAAAAGCCCCCCCTGCAGTTTTTTGCTGGGCCAAATGGTGCATATTCATTCTTTCCCTAAAAATATTTTTTTAGAGACGGAAGGGTAAAATGCCACAAAACACAAGGGATTTTTAAAACACACCTTTCATCCTGAGCCTCCTGCAGGCAAAACCCAGCAAGGAGGTTTCCCCCCCAAACTCTAGTGCTCGGGGGGAAAACATGCATGACAAAACCCTCTTATTGAGCCAGGTCCAAAAAAACAAAGAAAAGCTGCCCCTCCAGTTGTTGCTCGGCCTTTGGTGCATATTCATTCTTTTCTAAGAAAATATTTTTAGAGACAGAAGGGGGGGAAATTTGCCCACAAAACACAAGGTTATTTTTCACACACCATTCATACTGATCCTCACTGCAAGCACAACAAAAAGGGGAGGTTTCCCCTCCCAACCTATTTGCTCGGGAGGAAAAAAACCATGCATGACACACCCTTTTATTGACCCGGGGGCCGATGCAACAAGACAAAAGCGGGCCCCCTCCATTGTTGCTGGGCCATGGGGGGCATTTTCATTCATTCTAAGAGAATATTTTAGGACGGGAAAGGGGTTGGAATGTCCACATAACAGAAAGGGTTACTTCACCCACCATTCATACTGATCTTAAACTGCAAGCACAACCAACAAGGGGGCTTCCCCCAACTCTAGAGCTGGGGAGCAAAACATGCATGAAAACCCCCTTTTTTGAGCCGGGTCCGATGCAACAAGACATAACTGCCCCTCCAGTTGTTGTTCGGCCATGGTGCATATTCATTCATTCTAAGAGAATAGTTTAGAGACAGGAAGGGTGGAATGTCACATAACAGCAAGGTTTACTTCACAATCATTCATACTGATCCTCACTGCAAGCACAACCAGCAAGGAGGCTTCCCTCCCAACTTGGATACAAGCAAAGATTGTTGGATTTGCGACAAGCATCGTGGGATGTGTTGCAAAATAACAAATTGCATAGTGTGATGCCCACATTGACTAACAAAATTCGTCCACCTACGTCTCGACTCTCACGTAGAGAAGAGGTGGTATTGTCTAGAATTCGTATAGGCCATACACGCCTAACACACGGATATCTCTTAACCAGAGAAAAAGGTTATTCCCCATATGTGACACATGTGATGTACCTTTAACCGTGCATCATATGCTAGCAGAATGTGCCAAATATGATGCATTGCGCACGCATTTGATCTCTCCCAATCATATGAAGAACTTCTATCATATGATAACGGCGACAAACTTTCTAAATTTCTCATCCATTGTAATCTATTTAACAAAATTTAATTCACATCTTACACATTTGTTTCTTTTCTTTATTTCATTTACATACATAACTTTTATTTTGCTATTACTTTCTTCATCATCAATTTATTTTGTTATTTATACACTTAGAAAACAATCTAATCATCAAACATACCTGCATTCACTCTTCTCATTTCCTTTCATTCACAGGCGGCGCAATATGACCTAACGGTTGAAAGCGCCCTAGTTTCTCACGTCGTCGTTCTCACGTCGTCGTCGTCGTCGGTCCCAACTCTAGTGCTCGGGAGGCAAAACATGCATGACACACCCTCTTATAGAGCCAGGTCCGATGACAACAAGACAAAAGCTGCCCCTGCAGTTGTTGCTCGGCCATGGTGCATAATCATTCTTTCTAAGAGAATAGTTTAGAGACCGGAAGGGTGGAATGTCACATAACAGCAAGGTTACTTCACACACCATTCATACTGATCCTCACTGCAGGCACAACCAACAAGGAGGCTTCCCTCCCAACTCTAGTGCTCGGGAGGCTAAACATGCATGACACACCCTCTTATAGAGCCAGGTCCGATGACAACAAGACATAAGCTGCCCCTGCAGTTGTTGCTCGGCCATGGTGCATAATCATTCATTCTAAGAGAATAGTTTAGAGACCGGAAGGGTGGAATGTCACAAAACAGCGAGGTTTATTCACACACCATTCATTCTGATCCTCACTGCAAACACAACCAGCAAGGAGGCTTCCCTCCCAACTCTAGTGCTCGGGAGGCAAAACATGCATGACACATCCTCTTATTGAGCCAGGTCTGATAACAACAAGAGAAATGCTGCCCCTCCAGTTGTTGCTTGGCCATGGTGCATATTTATTCATTCTAAGAGAATAGTTTACAGACAGGAAGGGTGGAATGTCACATAACAGCAAGGTTACTTCACACACCATTCATACTGATCCTCACTGCAAGCACAACCAGCAAGGAGGCTTCCCTCCCAACTCTAGTGCTCGGGAGGCAAAACATGCATGACACACCCTCTTATTGAGACAGGTCCGATGACAACAAGAGAAAAGCTGCCCCTCCAGTTGTTGCTCGCCATGGTGCAAAATCATTCATTCTAAGAGAATAGTTTAGAGACAGGAAGGGTGGAATGTCACATAGCAGCAAGGTTACTTCACACACCATTCATTCTGATCCTCACTGCAAGCACAACCAGCAAGGAGGCTTCCCTCCCAACTCTAGTGCTCGGGAGGCAAAACATGCATGACACACCCTCTTATAGAGCCAGGTCCGATGACAACAAGACATAAGCTGCCCCTGCAGTTGTTGCTCGGCCATGGTGCATATTCATTCATTCTAAGAGAATAGTTTAGAGACAGGAAGGGTGGAATGTCACATAAACAGCAAGGTTACTTCACACACCATTCATACTGATCCTCACTGCAAGCACAACCAGCAAGGAGGCTTCCCTCCCAACTCTAGTGCTCGGGAGGCAAAACATGCATGACACACCCTCTTATTGAGCCAGGTCCGATGACAACAAGAGAAAAGCTGCCCCTCCAGTTGTTGCTCGGCCATGGTGCATATTTATTCATTCTAAGAGAATAGTTTAGAGACAGGAAGGGTGGAATGTCACATAACAGCAAGGTTACTTCACACACCATTCATACTGATCCTCACTGCAGGCACAACCAACAAGGAGGCTTCCCTCCCAACTCTAGTGCTCGGGAGGCAAACATGCATGACACACCCTCTTATTGAGCCAGGTCCGATGACAACAAGGAAAAGCTGCCCCTCCAGTTGTTGCTCGGCCATGGTGCATATTCATTTCATTCTAAGAAAATAGTTTAGAGACAGGAAGGGTTGGAATGTCACATAACAGCAAGGTTACTTCACACACCATTCATACTGAGCCTCACTGCAGGCACAACCACAAGGAGCTTCCCTCCCAACTCTAGTGCTCGGAGGCAAACCATGCATGACACACCCTCTTATTGAGACAGGTCCGATGACAACAAGTGAAAAGCTGCCCCTCAGTTGTTGTTTGGCCATGGTGCATATCATTTATCCTAAGAAAATAGTTTAGAGACAGGAAGGTTGGAATGTCACATAACAGCAAGGTTACTTCACACACCATTCTACTGATCCTCACTGCAAGCACAACCAGCAAGGGGCTTCCCTCCTAACTCTTGTGCTCGGGAGGCAAAACATGCATGACACACCCTCTATTGAGCCAGGTCCGATGACAACAAGAGAAAAGCTGCCCTTCCAGTTGTTGCTCGCCATTTTGCATATTTATTCATTCTAAGAGAATAGTTTAGAGACAGGAAGGGTGGAATGTCACATAACAGCAAGGTTACTTCACACACCATTCATACTGATCCTCACTGCAAGCACAACCAGCAAGGAGGCTTCCCTCCCAACTCTAGTGCTCGGGAGGCAAAACATGCATGACACACCCTCTTATTGAGCCAGGTCCGATGACAACAAGAGAAAAGCTGCCCCTCCAGTTGTTGCTCGGCCATGGTGCATATTCATTCATTCTAAGAGAATAGTTTAGAGACAGGAAGGGTGGAATGTCACATAGCAGCAAGGTACCTTCACACACCATTCATACTGATCCTCACTGCAAGCACAACCAGCAAGGAGGCTTCCCTCCCAACTCTAGTGCTCGGGAGGCAAAACATGCATGACACACCCTCTTATTGAGCCAGGTCCGATGACAACAAGAGAAAAGCTGCCCCTCCAGTTGTTGCTCGGCCATGGTGCATATTCATTCATTCTAAGAGAATAGTTTAGAGACAGAAAGGGTGGAATGTCACATAACAGCAAGGTTACTTCACACACCATTCATACTGATCCTCACTGCAAGCACAACCAGCAAGGAGGCTTCCCTCCCAACTCTAGTGCTCGGGAGGCAAAACATGCATGACACACCCTCTTATAGAGCCAGGTCCGATGACAACAAGACAAAAGCTGCCCCTCCAGTTGTTGCTCGGCCATGGTGCATAGGCCTATTCATTCATTCTAAAAGAATAGTTTAGAGACAGGAAGGGTGGAATGTCACTAAACAGCAAGGTTACTTCACACACCATTCATACTGATCCTCACTGCAAGCACAACCAGCAAGGGGGCTTCCCTCCCAACTCTAGTGCTCGGGAGGCAAAACATGCATGACACACCCTCTTATTGAGTTAAGTCCGATGGCAACGAGAGAAAATGACCACCTCGCAAACATCAGCTTTCGACAGGGATATATATAACTCCCCGAAACTAGAGGCGATCTCTGGCAATCGTCGTCGGGGACCTTGCCCCTTTCCTTTGAAGGCCTTCCCCGGCGACGATGACATTGACACAAAGAACGATGAAAAAGACTATACCGACCGCGACGTGAAACCCCCCGTCCTCCCCTTACCCGTGGCTGGTTCTGACCAGCATGGGCCAGGGCCTCTACTCCCCATATCCCCTAGGCTAGAGTGGTTCATCATGACCTTAAGGTTGACGCGCCCTTAACCCAAATAAACAAAGTACACTTTAAACGTGCATTGTAATATGTTAACAGATTGTACCAAATATAATACCTCGCGCACGTAATTTGATCTCTTCCTATCATATAAAGAACTTCTAACGGCTACAAACTATCTTAATTTCTCATTGGAAATAATTTATTAGTCATATCAAACACTTTTTTTTATTTTTTATTTAAGTAAATATTAAACTTAGTAAGCAATATAATTGTCAAACTCACCCTAAACTCATTTCATTTACAGGCGGCGCAGCATGACCTAACCGGTTGAAGCGCCCTAGTTTCTCACGTCGTCGTCGTAGAGTCTATCTTTCGATTTCCGATTAGCACATCAAACAGCTGATTTTCCTTGAAGTTGAACAGGCAGACAGACAGGCGGATAGACAGACGGATGGACGGACGAACAGACAGTAGCTTGTCATCGCTGTCTGAGGGAGCGCCGTGCTTTTGGCCTTTGTTCGACGACAAAGAAAAAAACAGCCAACGATGCCAAACCAATTCCACTCGAAACCACGTCAAAGTTGTAAAACATTTTTGTGGATTTATTAAAGATGCTTGCCATTGAATTTTTCTAACTTACAAGATTTTCCCGAAAACTCAGATAAACATTCACATATCTGCCTTGAAAAACTTGAACCTGAGAGAGCTTAGCCTGCACATTTCCTTTTATCGACGGATCCACACAACACAATATGAAAAGATAAAAAGAAAATCGGTAATAAAAAAAGCTCGTTTTTGTCTAGAAAGACATTCAATGGCAATTTTGTTTTGTGTATAAACACAAACGCTTATATTCTAAAAGAACCGATGGGTTTACGCGTTTTATCGCGTTTATGCGTAGACGAGCGATATCACGGCCTGCAATGGCTTAAGAATGTGATTCAAGAAAATTCCGTATGCCACGAGGTACAGTCAACCTAAAGAAAAGAAAGTCCACGAATATTTCTCGCTGTTAAGGCGCCCTAAATGTTACACGGTAAATGTGAGAGTCGCTGTTATAATATTAACACCTACCGATGAAAAGCAACTCAAGCCTAACACGGACATTCTAATAAGGCTGGTGTCGAACCAATTCCAGCAACCGACAATCCTGGCTCAGGTAGTAGGTAACACAGTTGTAGTAGTAGCAGTAGCAGTAGCAGTAGCAGTAGACCCCGTCTGGGCCCGGGGTAGAATTGGCCCAGAGCATGGCTCTGCTAATCGTAAAAGGCGATTCAAGAGAAAAGGTCCATCTTGCAAACATCAGCTTGTAAGAAGGATAGTATATTACTCCCCGAATCTAGAGGCGAGCTTATCATAAGATAACGGCGACAAACTTTCTAAATTTCTCATCCATAGTAATCTATCTAACAAAATTAAATTCACATCATACATATTTCTTTCTTTTCTTTCTTTTCATTCACATACATAACTTTTATTTTGCTATTACTTTCATCATCATCAATTTATTTTGTTATTTATACACTTAGAAAACAATCTAATCATCAAACATACCTGCATTAACTCTTCTCATTTACTTTCATTCACAGGCGGCGCAATATGACCTAACCGGTTGAAGCGCCCTAGTTTCTCACGTCTATTTCTCTTGCAATCGTCGTCGAGGACCTTGCCTCCTTCCCTTGACGACCCCTCGACGACGATGACAACAATGACACTACGAACGATGACGAAGACTATGACGGCCGCGACGTGAGAACCCACTTTCCTCCCCTTACCCGTGGCTGGTTCTGACCAGCATGGGCCCCTCCTCCCCAACCCCTAGGTTAGAGCGGTGCATTATGACCTAACGGTTAACGCGTCCTTAATCCAAATAAACTAAGAACATGTTCTATCGTACAAAGCGAGAACAGAGGCAAAGATCGTCTAGCGTCTAGATTTTCATTCAAATAAATCATGTTCGTTTTTTGCCATTACTATCATCACCATCATTTCCTTTTATAAACTTAGAAAACACCATCAAACAAACCATAAACTCTTTTAATTTACATTTCTCTTCTCTTTACTCTTCTTTCTCTACATTATCTCATTCATTTCTCACGTCGTCGTCGTACTTTCAGCGGTGCAATATGACGTAACCGGTGGGCGACGACGACGTGAGAAACTAGGGCGCTTCAACCGGTTAGGTCATATTGCGCCGCCTGTGAATGAAAGGAAATGAGAAGAGTGAATGCAGGTTTTGTTTGATGATAGATTGTTTTCTAAGTGTATAAATAACAAAATAAATTGATGATGAGAAAGTAATAGCAAAATAAAAGTTATGTATGTAAATGAAAATAAAGAAAAGAAACAAATGTGTAAGATGTGAATTAAATTTTGTTAAATAGATTACAATGGATGAGAAATTTAGAAAGTTTGTCGCCGTTATCATATGATAGAAGTTCTTCATATGATTGGGAGAGATCAAATTGCGTGCGCAATGCATCATATTTGGCACATTCTGCTAGCATATGGTGCACGGTTAAAGGTACATCACATGTGTCACATATGGGAATAACCTTTTCTCTGGTTAAGAGATATCCGTGTGTTAGGCGTGTATGGCCTATACGAATTCTAGACAATACCACCTCTTCTCTACGTGAGAGTCGAGACGTAGGTGGACGAATTTTGTTAGTCAATGTGGGCATCACACTATGCAATTTGTTATTTTGCAACACATCCACGATGCTTGTCGCAAATCCAACAATCTTTGCTTGTATCCACTCTTGACATCTGGAACGGGAACTAGATTGAAATCAACGTCGCGACGCTGGGAAGCTTCCTTAGCAGCCCGATCAGCGTGTTCATTCCCTCTATGCTACGTGTCCAGGTATCCAGCAAAACTCTATTATATATCCCTTAGAGGTTAGTTTTTCTAAATAGAATTGGATGTCTTGTACCAAATGATGACTAGAATACATGAGTTTTATAGCTTGAAGTGAACTTAAGCTATCTGAACACAAAAGGTATTCTCCACAACGACAGCGTAGGAATGTATTTAAGAGCTTCACGGATGGCGAATAACTCTGCAGTGAAAACTGAACACACGTCGCTTAGCCTGAAACGTTCAGTTAAGGTGGAGCAATAAAAGCACTTCCAACCTTGTTGTCAATTTTGGAGCCATCTGTGAATACCAAAGTAAACCTTTGATGTTCATGGCAAATCTTTCTAAAGTTAATTTTGAATACACTATCGCAAGTAGAGTTTTTATCAAAACGACAAAGGTCAAAATATAATAATCGGCTCTGGTGTAAACCAGGGCGGGTTATTGCTAAATACAAAATTAAAAAACTTGTGGCAGATGAAATTCTATAAGATTAAACAAAAGTTTACATCTTAATCCCGTTGGAAGAGATGCTTGGGTTTGTTATCAAGTGTCTGACATATGTCGTGTTAAAAACATTCCGATTTGCTGGAGCATAGCTTTAATTTTCATTACATACGTACCCATCAAGAGGTTTCTCCGTTCTGCCAAGGAGGACACACCTGACTCGGCATACAAGCTGACTACCGGGCTTGTTCGAAATGCACCAAGAGCAATACGAAGACCACAATGGTGGACAGTGTCTAGAAGTTTAAGGGTTGTGTTACTTGCTGAAGAGTATACGAAACATCCATAGTCCATCTTGGAGCAAACTAGAGATCCGTAAATTCTCAACATGCAAGTCCTATCTGCCACCCCACGATGTATTACTGAGAACTTTCAATAGGTTGATTTTCAACATGCATTTTTTGCGTAACTCAACAACGTGGTCTTTCCAATTTAGCTTTTTGTCAAACACCATGCCGAGAAGACGGACATTTGTTTTGAATAGAAGTTCTACATTGTTAAACGATAGTTGTGGGTCATTTTGGATTCCTTGAAGACGGCAAAAGTGAATGCACTGAGTTTTTCGGGAGAGAATCGTGTCCCCCGCTTTCGAGCCCATTCACTTATATTGTTCAATCCAATTTGCACGTGTCTTTGAGCTGTTGATAAATTTACCGATCTGTAGAAGATTCCCAGGTCATCTACAAATAGGCACGACATTAGGCTCTTTGGGATACAATCCACCACACTGTTTATTCCAATAGCAAACAGTGATACCGACAAGACCGAGCCTTGTGGTACACCTGTTTCCAGTGAGAACGAGTCTGACAAAACATTGTTAACACGCACTTTGAAAATTCTATATTTTATGAAGTTTTCTAAAAACTTTGTCATATGGCCATATGCCCTGTAAAACCCCACTTGTGAACCTGTTGAAGTATATTATACCTCCATGTTGTACTGTATGGGAGAGCCTTAGATTCTCACGTCGTCGTTTGTTAATAGTGCCCTAACAATTTAATAAATTACAATCAATCTGTGTAGAATTGGCCCAGAGCATGGTTCTGCTAATCGTAAAAGGCGATTCAAGAGAAAAAGTCCACCTCGCAAACATCAGCTAGTAAGAGCGGAGTATCTTACTCCCCGAAACTAGAGGCGAGCTCTGGCAATCGCCGTCGGGGACCTTGCCCCCTTCCCTTGACGACCCCCCGGCGACGATGACAATGACACAACGAACGATGACAAAGACGATGACGACCGCGACGTGAGAAACCCCCTTCCTCCCCTTACCCGTGGCTGGTTCTGACCAGCATGGGCTTCTCCTCTCCCCCAACCCCCTTTAGGCTAGAGTGGTGCATTATGATATAACGGTTGACGCGTCCAACAAGCCCGGTAGTCAGTTTGTATGCCGAGTCAGGTGTGTCCTCCTTGGCAGAACGGCGAAACCTCTTGATGAGTACGTACGTAATAAAAATTAAATCTATGCCCAACCATCCATCAAACCATGATGTTTTCAATGTGAAATATGTCAGACACTTCGATAACAAACCGATGGCAACCCTTCCAACGGGGTTAAGATGTAAACTTTTGTTTAATCTTATAGAATTTAATCTGCCAACAGTTTTTAATTTTGTTTTTAGCAATAACCCGCCCTGGTCTACACCAGAGCCGATTATTCTATTCGACCTTTGTCGTTTTGATAAAAACTCTACTTGCGATAGTGTATTCAAAATTAACTTTAGAAAGATTTGCCATGAACATCAAAGGTTTACTTTGGTATTCACAGATGGCTCCAAAATTGACAACAAGGTTGGAAGGCTAAGCGACGTGTGTTCAGTTTTCACTGCAGAGTTATTTGCCATCCGTGAAGCTCTTAAATACATTCTACGCTGTCGTTGTGGAGAATACCTTTTGTGTTCAGATAGCTTAAGTTCACTTCAAGCTATAAAACTCATGTATTCTAGTCATCATTTGGTACAAGACATCCAATTCTATTTAGAAAAACTAACCTCTATCTAAGGGATATATAATAGAGTTTTGCTGGATACCTGGACACGTGGGCATATAGAGGGAAATGAACACGCTGATCGGGCTGCTAAGGAAGCTTCCCAGCGTCGCGACGTTGATTTCAATCTAGTTCCCGTTCCAGATGTCAAGAGTGGATACAAGCAAAGATTGTTGGATTTGCGACAAGCATCTTGGGATGTGTTGCAAAATAACAAATTGCGTAGTGTGATGCCCACATTGACTAACAAAATTCGTCCAGAATTCGTATAGGCCATACACGCCTAACACACGGATATCTCTTAACAAGAGAAAAGGTTATTCCCATATGTGACACATGTGATGTACCTTTAACCGTGCATCATATGCTAGCAGAATGTGCCAAATATGATGCCTTGCGCACGCAATTTGATCTCTCTCAATCATATGAAGAACTTCTATGATATGATAACGGCGACAAACTTTCTAAATTTCTCATCCATAGTAATCTATTTAACAAAATTTAATTCACATCTTACACATTTCTTTCTTTTCTTTTTTTTCATTTACATACATAACTTTTATTTTGCTATTACTTTCTTCATCATCAATTTATTTTGTTATTTATACACTTAGAAAACAATCTAATCATCAAACATACCTGCATTAACTCTTCTCATTTACTTTCATTCACAGGCGGCGCAATATGACCTTACCGGTTGAAGCGCCCTAGTTTCTCACGTCGTCGTCGTTCATCCAAAAAAAACATCAGTCGTGAGACAATTGACTTGATGTACACAAGTATTTCTGTTCAATAAGGTTGCAGTATTCTTATAACCAAAATCCCCGTTGAATAGGAATCATTTAGATTGGTATAACGGTAATATTTATCGCTTGCGACATGAAGTAAAAGAAATAACTGATATTCATATTCACAAATGTATTCTTGCAGTAACTCGTGTTTGTATTAATACAACTTATATTTACACTTTTCATGCTCATACTCACATAACGCCCAAACATATATACAACACCACATGCATACATTCATGCTTAAACGTAATGAATCCAAAACTATAAGACACAGATATATGGAACCAGAAAAAATACCGCTTTTTAATAATACAAATACCAATCAATAATATAAATACTAATAATGGAAAATTAAAAGAGTTCGATGCTAATAGGCCTAATTGTCGCTTACATTCACAAGGGGTTTGACGCTCGTAAGAAGATCACGGCGAGGGGAGGTAATGGGGAGGCCCTTGTCCGGGCCCGGGGAGGAATAATTCCAGAGCAAAGCTCTGCTAATCGTACAAGGCGATTCAATGCTAAAAGTCCACCTCGCAAACATCAGCTAGTATGTGGGATTATTTTGCTCCCCGAAACTAGAGGCGAGCTCTGGCAATCGTCGTCGGGGTCACCGCCCCCTTCCCTTGACGACCTACCCGACGACGATGACTATGACATAACGAACGATGACTGAGACGATCACGACCGCGACGTGAGAACCCCCCTTTCCTCCACCAGCATGGGCTCTCCTTCCCATATCCCCTAGGCTAGAGTGGTTCATTATAACCTAACGGTTGACGCGTCCTTGATCCAAGTAAACAAAAAAAACAGGAGGCGCAATATGACCTAACCGGTTGAAGCGCCCTAGGTTCTCACGTCGTTGTCGTCCGTTTTTTTAATGTTCTGAAGGTTTACAACACGATGTTTTACTATTAAGATAAAAAAGATATAACTGTATTTAATTTATTTGCGTTTTGTATGAGCAGACATCCTCCATATTACAAAGCCTATTCGACTACGGGTGAATCACATGCAGTGAAGAAGGCCCGAGGAGCCCAAACACGTCTAGCTCACAAATATCTCAACCAGGCAAAGGTTGCTATCTGATGTGAAACATGTAATGTACCTTTAAGAGAGTATAGGACATGCGCTTTAGGCAAATTGCTGTTCGCTCGGCCAACTGACACCACAGGTGTCTGAAATTTTGAACATATGTCACAAATGTGGAATTATAGGTCTCTACAGTAACACATTTTTAAATTTTGTTTTAAAATAATTTATAAAAATTAAATTAGTTTTCACAAATTTTGATTTTGTTAAAAACTCCAAAATTGACCATATTCGTGATTTTTTTCTGACTGATTAAGTCAAAATTTGGAAAATATATGAACACAGGGCTGTCTATGTATGCTTTATTGACAACTTTGCAAAGTTTCATAAACGTCGGATGCATCTTGGCCGAGCGAATAGCTATTTGCTAACAGCCAAAAGTGTCCCATTCCCTATATGTTAGCAGAATGTTCCATATGATGCCTTGCGCACCCAATATGATCTCTCCTTATCATACGAAGAACTTCTATCATATGATAACGGTGACTTTCTAAATTTCTCATTCAAAGTTTCTTATTCAACAAAATGTAATTCACATCATTCACATTTCTTTATTTTATTTATTTCCATTCAAATAACAACTTTTGTTTTGCTACTACTATCATGATTTTCTTTTCTTATATATACACTAAGAAAACAATCTTATCATCAAACACACCCATTTACTCATCTCATCAACTTTCAATATCCCAGGAGGGTTTATAATTATGCCCTAACCGGTTGAAGCGCCCTAGTTTCTCACGTCGTGCATCAAGTGCCAGTTGATGCACCAAAGATAAAACAAATCAAAACCATTCCCGTCTGAGCCCGGGGTAGAAATGGCCCAGAGCATGGCTCTGGTGATTGTAAAAAGTGACTCAAGAGAAAAAGTCCACCTTGCAAACATCAGCTAGTAAGAGCGGAGTATTTTACTACACGAAACTAGAGGCGAGCTCTGGCAATCGTCGTCGGGGACACCTCCCCCTTCCCTTGACGACCCCTCGACGACGAGCCCCATTTCCTCCCCTTTCCCGTGGCTGGTTCTGACCAGCATAGGCCCTTCATCCCCATATCCGAGGCTAGAGGAGTGCATTATGACTCAACGGTTGACGCGTCCCTAGTTAAATTTAAAAAAAAAACGAAGAGTCTTTCTTATGGGACTCGCATAAACACCTAACGGTTGACGCGACCAAATCCAAACAAACCAAAATATCTAGAAAGAGAACAATTATTTGAGGGTTGTCGGTGGTCTGATTAGAAGTTCCATCGTGCCCTTTGTAAGAAAAGGCTGGGAGCTGTTTACAGTGTTGCTAGGTACAAGGTACATTCACTATTACTAGCAATGAAATAAATACCCCAGGTATTTATTTAATTTATTTGCAGTACACTGAAACGTACACAATACATGGGACAATTTGACAAAAATACATGATAGTTTCAACAAAATAGTAACAAACACACAAACATTTAACACAAAATGTGAATAACAAAATGCATTCAAACAATGTTATGTTTAAGCGGAGTCGCTAAGGCTGGTGCTTCGACGAGTTTAAGCGCTCAGCTTTTTGATTTTTCCGGGCAAACGGTTAATAACATCGTTATCCTACACTTACGTTAATAAAGAATAAATAAATGCTATCCAGTACGCGTATTCCTAAACTTATTAATTGATTTTGAATTAAAAATTAGTAAAATCACAGAAATTTACTCCATTTTGGTCAACTTCGGCAATTCATTTCAAGTGTACAGATTTTTTAAAGACAAAATTGCATGTTGGATATCAACGTTTTAATCAATGTGAACGTGCAGGTGAATCTGGTTTTATCGTACGATAAACGGTTTGGTGAGAATTTCCAGAATTGGAATCCATGTTTTGGATTTCCCATTTGTTCACGCTTTGGACTTATGTCTCGCAATGGGTCTTGAAGGCTTATTTTTTGCAACAAATTGTGAATATGAATATTAAAGTACTTTATTAACATTCATGCAAAATTTGGTAATGATATTACCAACCGTTCAGCAGAAATCAGCAACACCTGAGTGCGTGCATTATAGTTGGGACAAGCTCAGCGTCCCCCTCTTAAGCCTAAAGAAAATACAATTTTTTATATCGAACTTTAATGATTTATTTTTTTATTGAGATAAGTGTAGGTTGTAGTATACGGTAAACATAAGTTTCTAACAAAGCCAAATTAGCCCTAAAGGAAAATAAAAGAGGTGTGAAAGTAAAGAAGTTAGTTAAATTGTGAAATGATCATCAAGTGAATCTCTTAATGAGTAGTAAACAATAATACAATCATTTGAAGATTTACAATAAAAACATTGATTATTACAAGACACCCCATACAAAAACACAATTCACACAATAAACACAAAAAAAATTACAACCTAGTATAAGTGATTCCTTGTCATGGATAGTTTATTCAAAAAAAAATTATACTTGTTTGAAAGGTATTATTGTAGGCGGCGCACGTATTCCTACATTCTTGGTGAAATTTATTTCACTTTTCGATATTACCATTTCATTGTTAAAACAATCTAATCATCAAACACATCATGAACTCATCTCATCAACTTTCATTATCACAGGCGGCGCAATATGACCTAACCGGTTGAAGTGCCCTAGTTTCTCACGTCGTCTTTGTCGCGTAGGTTATGCTTCACTGTTTACTGCTCTCTAGGCATTGGAATGCCGCGCTGCATCCTTATCAGTGACCTCCCTGGTTTGGTAGACCAACACCACAGCCGCTGCGCTCCTATAGATAAAGATTTGGTACTCTTTCGGTTGGGAATGGCCAACTTTTCATCACCGGTTTTTTCATTCAAAAACGACGCGAAATCACTGTAAATGAATTATATTTTATCAATTGCAGTTTGTTGTTGTCCTTTCTATTTAAAATAGTGACGTTAAAGGTTTTGTAAGTAGAGTATTTTAAGTCGAAAAGGTTGGTATAGGCCTAAGCAAGTATAAGTTTGGAAGGAGGCATCGCCTATCCAACATGGCCGTCAGCCTAATGTGCGTGTCTTTATAACCTCTATAACCTATTATTTATAAAGCTAATATATTGTACATTTTCAGATCATTAAATATCAATTAATTGTTCATAATTACTATTTTTATATTTATTTCATATTTACAGTGGTTTTTCGTCATTTTTAATTAAAAGAAAACAGTGATGAAAAGTTGGCCATTCCCAACTGAAAGAGTTCCAAAGATTTACCCACCACCCAATCCTCCAACGTATCTCGTAGCTGACAGGAGCGTTTTTTTGCCCCCTTTAT
>JAMZAV010011544.1:0-16870 GCA_024449915.1 Sweltsa coloradensis | reverse complement strand
ATTTATTTTAATTTAATTTTTATTTTTTTTATTTTATTTAAAATTAAGTGGCGTCGATAATATCTTGCGACGCCTCAGCCATAGTTAGCAAATAGGCTAGCCTAGATTATGGTTTCCAGCTCGATCATTTACCGCTCGTCGGCCATTTTTTCTTACTCTACTCTACGTACTCCACCTATAGCCCCAGAGTACATTTTTCGTACTCTCGCTAACTCTAGAGTAAGTTACTTGGTACAAAAGAACGCGCATCACAACTTGATCACACTTGATCTAGAGTAAGATTTTACAAAAGAAACGCCGATAACGTACTCTGGCTGATCTAGATCAGTCAGAGTACGACAAACGAACAGACCTTATAGATATTGCATGGGTATTTCGAAAAGGAAATTAATTGAGAATACTGAATGATATTAACAAACATTACACAGATACCCATTTAATATCCATATGAAACATAAACTGAATCGCCTAAATATGTTGCACTTACAATGTTGTATAAACCGCGAGAAAAAGTTAAAAATGGACGTAACATTTTACAGACGTTGTGCACTTAATTCGAACGTCCAGAAGATATTGCATGCTGTATGGGTAGGGGCCTTTCCCCAGACACTATTACTATACCTTGCTATAGGGGCCTTTCCCCCAGACACTATTACTATACCTTGCTATAGGAAGCCTTTCCCAAAGACACTATAACTATACCTTGCTATAGGGGGCCTTTCCCCCAGACACTTTTACTAAACCTTGCTATAGGAAGCCTTTCCCCCAGACACTATTACTATACCTTGCTATAGGGGGCCTTTCCCCCAGACACTATTACTATACCTTGCTATAGGGGGCCTTTCCCCCAGACACTATTACTATACCTTGCTATAACGGGCCTTTCACGACAATGTTTTTGTTTTTGAAGCAGTCATTTTTATTAAATAATGTTTAGCAGGCTGTGATAACATGCATAGCAGTGACCAAGGTTCCCCTTAATTCCGCTGGGACATTGAGTAAACCTTGCAATCTTTACTCGTATTTCGTAGGCCGAATGGCTTAGGCTATGTTTTCCATAGTACTTATTGTCACGATTGATATAGACTGAACTGCGTTATTTTCATTTCAAAACATGTTTTGTAAATATAATTCATAAACTACAAAATCTTTTCCGACCAGGGGATTGAACCCGTCTCCCACATTCCGGGTATAAGGGCGCCTTAGCCAATTAGACTAGGGAAACGCCAAAGTACAAACGCAAACAGGTACTATAAAATTTAAATTTTACAACAAATACAACATTAATAACTTGAATAACAAAAGTATTATATAAATATATATTAATGAACTAGGTTTTTTGGTTATAATGCCACGTTTATTTACATTAGGCCAACGTTTCGATGAAATTTCATTCATCTTCTTCAGGGCCAATAAATACAACTTAATATATAAAAAACAAAAACTATATTACATTGAAAACAATAAAGTAGGTATGTAGTTTAGCAGAGTGTGGCTCGTTGGTCTTGTGGTTAGCCTACCTGCTTCCAATGCAGAAGGTCCATGGTTTGATTCCCGCTATAGTCAGAAGATTTCTAACTTTCTCTTGTCTTAGGAATTTGTAAACGGTGACTTTGGAGCCGTCCTAGCAACGAGGCACATAATAAATTTAAAGTTGTTCTGAATCGGCCTTGTTGATTCTGGTGTTGATCCGCGGCATTGATATTAAACCCCTATAGTAGGCTAGATTAGCAGTCTCCTATACCTCCGCACAGGCGCGAGCGTAGCAAATTGAAGACTCAACCGGCCCATTTCAAGATGGCGATTTGGTGTTTTAATTTATGCTTTTTTAATGCAATAAAGTATTTTACTGGATTGTTTGATATGGTTTTAGCTTGTGCAGCATGGTATTAAACAAAAGAAACAATACGAAGTGATTGCATAAGGGAATTTAGTAATCATTTGGTATTAAAGGCTAGTATGCTTACCTGTCAACCTGGCGGCAATCTTGAGAACTATTTGGCCACAAATCGCTCCCATTTGATTAACATGTAAACTGTCATTTTAAGATGGCTTCTAATTGTACCGGAAATGGACCACCGACTGCTGGTCTAGCCAATTATATAGGATGTCTATGATCCGCGGGCGTTGGCACTGTCCATATCACTCATAGATATTAAACACCTATAGTAGGCTAGACACGCAGTCCGGCAGTCATTAATCCACTTCTGTGACAATTTGAAGCCATCTTGAAATACCTGTTTGCATGTTAAGTAAATGGGAGCGATTTGTAGCCCAAATAGTTTTTAAGATTGCTGCTATGCAATAACTTCTTATTGTTTCTGTTTGTACATTACCATGCTGCACAAGCTAAAACCATATCAAACAATCCAGTAAAATACTTTATTGCATTAAAAAAACATAAATTAAAACGCCAAATCGCCATCTTGAATATGGCAGATTGACTCTTCAATTTGCTACGCTCGCGTCTGTGCGGAGGTATTGGAGACTGCGTATCTAGCCTACTATAGGTGTTTAATATCAATGATATAACCGTTTGCTATATTTCCTATTACAAATATCGATCTTTGGTTGGTTATCGTTCACTCGTTGATTGCGTCGGGGCCTACAGGGTTAGCTTGGTCACTTTGGTTACTGTCCCCCACTGCCCTGCAGGACTAAGTGGGTAGACTCTAAATATGGATTTATTTATTTATTTATTTAGACGTCATCATCTTTGTCATCGTTCGTTGTGTCATTGTCATCGTCGCCGGGGGTTAAGCGAGCGTTTCCATTTGACTCTGCCGGAAAAAATAGTCACTGGTTTTGTTTTTTGTTTGTATGTCTCGCCGTAACGTTCGAACGGAGGCTGGGATCGAGTTGAAATTTGGACCATCCGCAAGCTTCTTTCTTGATAGAATGCCATTAGTTTTGTGGCAAAATCGTTCAAAAAGTTACATTAAAGTTAATCAAAAGTTTTTTTTTTCAAACTTAACGGCGACAAAATCTGAGGTGGACAAATCATTTAGAATGTCCGTCCGGTCACGAATATGTTAATTTTTATTTTGATCTGATAAGTGGTGTAGATGGAAAATTACATTATAACAAAGTACCGTTACCATGGCAACGGTAAGTAGTACGAAGCTAGAGCTTTTTTGGCTCATAATAGCGGTCGAACGGAGGTTCGGATCGAGTTGAAATTTGGACCATCCGCAAGCTTCGATATGGATTGAATGCCATTAGTTTTGTGGCAAAATCGTTCAAAAAGTTATAAAGTTACATTAAACTGTTAATCTAAAGGTTTTTTTTAAACTGAATGGCAACAAAATCTGAGGTAGCCAAATCATTAAGAATGTCCGTCCGGTCACGAATATGTTAATTTTATTTTAATCCGATAAGTAGTGTAGATGGAATTACATTTTAACAAAAGTAACGTTACTATGACAACGAAAAGTCGCACAAAGCTAAAGCTTTTTTGGCTCATCATAGCGGTTGGATACTATAATACACTTTGTTGACTCACAACCAAGGATACTATAATACACTTTGTTGAGTCAACCTTGGATACTATAATACGCTTTGTTGAGTCAACCTTGGATACTATAACACACTTTGTTGAGTCAACCTTGGATACTATAACACACTTTGTTGATCAACCTTGGATACTATAATACACTTTGTTGATCAACCAAGGATACTATAATGCACTTTGTTGACTCACAACCAAGGATACTATAATATACTTTGTTGACTCACAACCAAGGATACTATGATACACTTTGTTGATTTAACCTTGGATAATATAAAACACTTTGTTGAGTCAACCAAGGATACTTTAATACACTTTGTACAGACAACCTTGGATATTATAATTAACTTTGATTGAGTCAACCTTGAATACTATAATACACTTTGTTGAGACAACCTTGGATACAATAATACACTTTGCTGACTCACAACCAAGGATACTATATAGTACAGGGCCGTTGTGATATGACCCACGCATTCAAAAAAACAAGCAGGGACCGCTTGGGATTTATTAAGGTGGGTCTCCTGAACATCCCCAACAGAATCCCAAAAAATCCGGTTGCGGGTTATCCTGCCATTTTGAAAATCAATTTTCAATTTTTTTAATTTTGTCGAAGAATGAAAAATTAGCTATATTGAGCGAAGTATTGGACCGAAATAGCTCAAATTTGTTTTAAATTGTTTTCAAAGAAACGATTAAAGCATTTGGTGCGCCCTGCTTTGATTATCTGGCGACCTACGGCCCATGATGGAAACTTTAACTCTTTTTCTTTCAATTATTGGAATAGTTTTCGCATATTTATCAATATAAAGTAGAAACTAACGATCCGATGAAAATTTGTTTCAAATAAAAGTTGTAGAGCATGAAAAAACACACCCATTTCATATTCTGGACTGTCTTCGTAGATAACAATGGCCGAACGCTACATGACAAGCAATACAATTGTGCGGTGAGCAGTGTCAGATGATAGCTCGATGCTCTTATCACTAGCGCTGTCCCTGGCCATAAGTCTCGTATGAATTTCGACCTCTATAGATTTTCTCCTTTGATCCTGTTAGGGTATACCTTAAGGATAAACAATCTTGGGTAAACCTCTGGCATCCCGGGCCTAAGTTTTTTTTTACGACTCCATCTTCTTTTGGGCATACGAGAAGTGCACGCACTTGGTTTTCATACATTTTACATACTTTTGACAACATGTGTAATAAATCTGACTTTATATTTGGATTCTCCAACAAATTTCTAATTAAATGATTTGAATTTGCCAATTTGGTCATCCTGGGAACATTGTGGGATTATTTATAGGGAAATACATATTATTATTAGTCCTGCATAAAGGTGCATTATCGTCAAATTGTGCGTTTCATGATAGACATATAAAATTTGGCACCCAGTATACGAAAATGTAATTGGATAATTGACTATATAGGGCAATCTCATTATTGCCCCACGACCACGACACCAATGACGGCCATTTTACAAGGTGGTCACAAAACTTATTTTTGAAAATTTATGACAGAATGTTGAAATTTGGTACACACTTATAACATGTCATTGAAAAATGACTGTTAAACAGGGCCATGTCAAACTAACTAAGACAATGGCACCAATGGTGGCCATTTTAGAAGATGGCCGACACACATTAATATGAACCACGTAAATTTTATGATAGAATCTTGTTATTTGGTACACACATAGGGCACTTCATTGAAAAATGTCATATTTATGTGTTATATCAATACTTTTTAGAAACAATGTGGTATGGATCCGCTATCGCGTATCTTGATAAGTTGCTATGGCATTAAAAACTACCAATAATACTGCTTATAATAATTCACTTGTGTTTTCCTTTTACACTGTAGGCAATTATTGACAAGTTTCTATAATTACACTATATTGTTTGAATGTTTATGCATTTTAAATGCGCCCAGCCCGCGAGAAATCGATTTAAACACAAAATTACTGTTTTACGATGTTCATGAAAGCTTCCATAAGTATTTGAAAAAAACAGCTCTGAGAAATTAAATTTTGCATTTACCCGGAATAAGGGTTTTTCCATTGTTGGTATTTTGAAATTTTCTCAAAAATGCTATATTTGACTGTCGATTGTTAAGCACTTAATAGCATTTGAGGAAAAATTCTTTCTACACACATTGAATTGACTTAAATAACGATCCGATTACAACCAAAGTTGTAATCCAATATGGCTGATAATTCCTAATATCCACAACATCTAAGTGAATGATGTAACAAAAGAGTGTAAAAACAGCACGAAAAGAGTATTCATATTGTGGATATTAGGAATTATCAGCCATATTAGATTAAAACTTTGGTTGTAATCGGATCGTTAATTTAAGCATTTCAATGTGCGTAGAAATAATTTTTCCTCAAATGCAATTTAGTGCTAAACAATGGACAGTCAAATATGGCATTTTTGAGAAAATACCAACAATGGAAAAACCATAATTCCGGGTAAATGCAAAATCTAATTTCGCAGACCTTATTTTTTAAAATACTTATGGAAGCTTTCATGAACATCGTAAAACAGTAATTTTGAGTTTAAATCGATTTCTCGCGGATTTATCAAACATAGTTTGATGCTGGGCGCATTTAAAATGCATAAACATTCAAACAATATAGTGTAATTATAGAAACTTGTCAATAATTGCCTACAGTGTATAAGGAAAACAAGTGAATTATTATAAGCAGTATTATTGGTAGTTTTTAATGCCATAGCAACTTATCAAGATACGTGATAGCGGATCCATATCACATTGTAAAGTATTGACATAACACATAAATATGACATTTTTCAATGAAGTGCCCTATGAGTGTACCAAATAACAAGATTCTATCATAAAATTTACGTGGTTCATAATAATGTGTGTGTCGGCCATCTTCTAAAATGGCCGCCATTGGTGCCATTGTCTTAGTTAGTTTGACATGGCCCTGTTTAACAGTCAATTTTCAATGACCAAATTTCAACATTCTGTCATAAGTTTTCAAAAATATGTTTTGTGGCCACCTTGTAAAATGACCGTCATTGGTGTCGTGGGGCAATAATGAGATTGCCCTATATAGTCAATTAATTATCCATTACATTTTCGTATACTGGGTGCCAAATTTTATATGTCTATCATGAAACGCACAATTTGACGAAAATAGATCACCTTTTTGCAGGACTAATAATAATATGTATTTCCCTATAAATAATCCCACAATGTTCCCAGGATGACCAAATTGGCAAATTCAAATCATTTAATTAGAAATTTGTTGGAGAATCCAAATATTAATGTCAAATTTATTACATATGTTGTCAAAAGTATGTAAAATGTATGAAAACCAAGTGTGTGTACTTCTCGTATGCCCAAAAGAAGATGGCGCCGTAAAAAAACTTAGGCCCGGGATGCCAGAGGTTTACCCAAGATTTTTTTATCCTTAAGGTATACCCTAACAGGATCAGAAGAGAAAATCTATAGAGGTCGAAATTCATACGAGACTTATGGCCAGGGACTGCGCTAGTGATAGAGCATCGAGCAATCATCTGACACTGCTCACCACACAATTGTATTGCTTGTCATGTAGCGTTCGGCCATTGTTATCTACGAAGACAGTCTAGAATATGAAATGGATGTGTTTTTTCATGCTCTACAACTTTTATTTGAAACAAATTTTCATCGGATCGTTAGTTTCTATTTTATTTTAATAAATATGTAAAAACAATTTAGATAACTTTTTAAAAAGAGAGTAATAATTTGAATCAAGTCAATCAAGTCGCCAGTGAATCAAAACAGGGCGCGCCAAACGCGTAATTATCAAACAATTGATTCTTATCAAACATTTTAAAACAATTTTGAGCTATTTCGGTCCAATACTTCACTCAATATCGCTAATTTTCCATTCTTCGACAAAACTAAAAAATCTGAAAATTGATTTTCAAAATGGCGGATAACCCGCAACCGGATTTTTTGGGATTCTGTTGGGGATGTTCAGGAGACCTACCTGAACAAATTCCAAATGGTCCCTGCTTGTTTTTTTGAATGCGTGGGTTAAGGCCTAAAATGAGCTAATTGCACTGTACTAATAATAAACTTTGTTGAGTCAACCAAGGATACTATTACACACTTAGTTGAGTCAACCTTGGATACTATAATAAACATTGTTGAGTCAACCTTGGATATTATAATAAACTTTGATAAGTCAACCTTGAATACTATAATATACTTTGTTGAGTCAACCAAGGATACTTTAATATAATACAACCTTGGAAAGGATCTGGAGAATATGGTGAGGATTTCTTTGCAAGAATTATCACCAACATTTATAAGAATACAACAATATAGTAATGACTACCGTACATAACAATAATAAACAGGAACATCATAGTAAAAAACTAAAACATAATACTAGATGCACAAAACATAAATAAATAAAATATATCTATGAAGACACAGTGGAATGGACAATAAGAAGCAACATAATAGGTAATTAAATGCAAAACATTGAGTTTTTTCTAGTAAGAAAATAAAAATGTTTTCTACTCTTTGTTTTGGTTAATAAGCAGAAAACTAGATTAGGAATGTTAACATTAACAGGAATGATTACAGGCAGGTACAGTCCATACCAAGCCGAGTTGGCACTAAAATATAACACAAGAAACCTATATTTATAATGGCCTGGCATGGACTGTAGGTACAGTATAGAGCCCGTCAGATAATTCGGCCCCCAGTTACTTGCTTCTTTAGATAACTCAGGCTGGGCCGAGTTAAGCTAACATTTTCTTGACTGCTGTGCATCGCTAGTGCAAAGTACAAAGCGAGTGGAACGTCACAGCCTCACTAGAGTGAGGCTAGCCGGCCGGTTTGTCACAAACACCACCCCCCCCCCCTTCTGCCCACAACCCATGCACTACGAGACCTCCCGTGAAGCTCATCTCGTATTCTCGGTCAGTCGACACTTATCTCTCTCGGCCGATCTGTGTTGTGTGTCTCGCAACTTGGTTTTGTATCGAATACATTTAACAAACAGTGCAGTGTTTTACAGCATGTCTTTATCTTAACTTTTAGGCTTCAGAACAATGATTGACCTTCAAAAACAGTTTAAAGTCGTTCCTAATACATTTTCTTCTTCTTCTCTTCTTCTTTCTAATTCCCAGAGTTGGATTTAAATAAACCATTCTCTGCCTAGCCGCTCAGTATGGTCCGCCGCATACTTCCTCTTTTCCAATTTTTTCTTCTGAAATTACATACACGGCAAATAAACCACTGTGTTTTTTGTTAATCTGGGCAATATAGACACAATAAACTTAAATTGTCAGGGCTCTACTGTAAACTGCACTATTTGTGCTAAACACAATTCAATTAACAGCCAGTGCTGAATGTGTAACCAAATTATGTATGTATTATGTATATATGTATTATTTATTATGTATGCTGCAAGCAAAAGATCACGACGGAATGGCTTCCAGGCAGTCACGAATGTGAATCCACGTCTGCATGTCCTGTGGAAGAAAAAAGTAAATGAAGTCAGTGGAGCATTTTTCTATCAAAACTAGAGATGACATCGGGTCCCGGTTCTAGAAATTACCCGGAGCCGATTTTAAGATCCGGATATTTTTCGCAACCGTTTTTAGGCCACCAGTTTAAATTACGCGCCAAGTCGGTGCGGTCTTTCCCGTGGAGCCTGCCGCTGCCTAAAGAGTAACTCGAGTCGACAACAGAGCACGTTGTAAGCTGACACGTGCTTCCGTTCGTCTGTTTCTCCGCCCGTCCGTCCGCCAAGCGAGTCATGCCCATGCCTACAAGCGAGTGCAAGAGAGATAGATGCGGAGATATATCGCGGGCACTGCCGTCTGCGTGAACTAGGTGCGCGTCCGATCCAAGCAATTCACACTCACAGGCTAGCTGCTGACGGCTGACCGGCTAGTATGTGTGGAACAAAGATGGTCAGTGTAGAAGAAGAATTTGCAATGCGATCATTTTGTAACATAACCAATTTTTAGGCCTACTTTAAATAATTATAAAATAACAAATTTATAAGAAAACATTATTAAACTCTTCAATGTTCAGTCAATCAATCAATATTAAAACAACAACAATAACAACAGTGCACTCTTTTAGTTTCAAAATAATGCGTCGAACATTTACGCGATATGTGCGCGTATTCCAACTCAAACAGAAGTGAAATATGAGCATCTTCAAATACTAAATGAACAGAATATTGCATTATCGACGAAAAATATCGAACTATACTCGCGCTGCGATCTAGCGGCAACAAACTTCAATCACGAGCAGTGCTAACAACATGTTAACAGCATTACCCGCTAATTTAGTCGTTTCAACAAGAACCGCAAGATGGCGCTAACCGCAATCACACCAGTGCTACCAACTTATATATGAATTGGTCACGACTCATTTTCAAATCTCCCGGAATAATTAGCCAATCACAGACTTTATTGCAACACGACCACCAGTACCATACTATCCATAAATTTATGGAACATCACAAAGTGCAACTTAATTAATTGCGTAATGCCGGATACGTAGACCAAATTCAGATGACGTATTGATTGGGACTAGACACACTTTTTAATGGATTCTTGCAAAATTCTACCATCACCCCTCATCATACTCACCGAAAGTCTAAAAATAAACCTGACAGTCACTCTGACGTAACACCAGCCCCCCCCCAAGCTTCTAGAACAAACAGATTGCAGACGATACAGAAGCTCCAGAACCAGAGACGAGTACAGACGTGCAGAACAAGACGATGGACGACGCCTAGAGGAGGAACCAAGCAGCCGAAAAATCTTTAATATAACACATACAACTACATTCTAAGGAACTCTTTCGATTGAGGCAAGGACTTGGACTCGCGGGCGTGGCTCTCACCTGGACGTTTGAACCAATTTTGGAACTTCTACACCGCTATGAGCAGCCATGATACCCGCAAGTTGGGCTATCACCGCCATCTACATCCGCCTTTACATACATCCAGACGGCGGTGGGGGCATAGTACAGCAGCGCAGCGGGCGAGTAAAAGTCGCAGTGAACAAGCCAATTGAGAGATCATAAAAATTGTTATGCGTTTTTAGTGATACCTTATCAACCCTGTTTGGCCACAAATTATTAAAAATAGGCCCACTCTTTTAATTTTTCTTCAATTTTCATATTTATTTTTTCTTACGAGCGATAACATTTCGATATATTGATTCCTATCGGGGGTTTTCGTGTGATATCGCTGATATAATGTTTATGATATGTCGTAGTGCAGCCTTGCCAAATATTAGGGATGCACATCAATACTTTTTTTCATTATCGATTATCAAAATGGTAATGTCATATCATAATCGAATCGATATTATCGATATCACCAACAAAGCCTGTTCCGAGCTATAAGTGGAACCTGCAAGTGTTAGTCAAAACAATACAATCGCGTTCCGTTTGCTGCCTCGCTATCTTCGATGTAATGTATTTGGCTTCCGTTATCGACTGATAGCTCATTTTCAAACATAAATCTTGAGTGTGACACCATCAGCCCAGCCAGTGCTTGGCACATGAGCCATCAGCCCAGTCAGTGCTTGGCACATGAGATAATCTCAGTCTTTAGAGTTTGGTTCGTCCGACTATTTACCAATTATTTGATATTTCGATAATCGATAATGATTTTGATTAGGTATCGATTATCGAAATAATATTCATTATTGATTATCGATTGATAATATCGATTAACGTATGAATCCCTACCAAATATACTAGCTAGATTTCAGCGACTCTGTTGCAGGATGGTGCCTGCCTGATCTTACCTTGCGAGACATCTTTGCCTGGAGCTGGACGAAGCTAACGAGCGTCTCCTGGAGGTCGGACGTCTTCTGAAGCTGAAAGCGATCCACGTCACTCCGAGCCATAGCAGAAAAATCCCTGTGAAAGATGAACATACATTATCAAGTTTGATTTAGTTCTTCGAGTAAAAACAAAAAAAGTTAACGAGTTGGTCTTCTCAGAAGACTTATTTCTCAATTGTATTGATCAGGAAACACAATCCAGATGTTATGAAGTTAACCGTCTTGGTAGCTTAGGGGTTAAGCACTCGACCGGCAAGCCTGCCTAATATGTTTTCGAACTAGGCTCTAGTTTTGAACTTATTTGGTGGAAAACCTAATAAAAAAAATAATTTAAAAAAGCAAGGGGCCCTTATGCGTGAACCTTCCAGTGCAATGGGCGTCCTGCGTGAGCACAACAGTACACCAGGCGCGTAGGCGGGGTCTCGAGCGCGCACGACTATCTACAAAATATTTACGTAACAGGACTAAAATATCTATAAAAGTCGAACACCGTTGCCAGCATTGTTTGTTATAATACTAGAGAGAGATGCGGAAATGTAAGTTTGTAACTCATCGTAGCCAAGGTCGTAGCTGGCTGAGGGGAGGGACGTGCACGGATTCCGGTGGGCATACAATCCACTTCACAGATGTCTGCACCCGACTGAGAGGAGTGGGGGGAAATGTGCCGACCCAAGTGCGTATTCGATCCAGGTGGACTAGCTGAATGTTCACGTCGTGTGGGAAAGGAATTGGTGGAAACCGTATCTCACAGGCAGCAAGATATTAAATCGGTGGTCATTATTGCGTATTTGGTGGGAAAACATAACATACCGGAACATTTTGCGCGGGTAATTTTAACATTATACTCTTATGGATATACTTTCAAATCCTATATTTTTCGACGTCAATAGCCTTAAATTGTAACGAAAGGCAACATTTTAGACAGGTTTGGCTGTATCAAGGTTATGACATAGATACCGAGGAGTTGTTAAATTTCAGGAAACTTGTGCTTCTCTTCTCATACTTAATTAATTGTAAGACATATCGTAACTAAAAAAGGGGGGGAAAAACATCAGAATACAAAAGGCCAGTAGCTTCTATCCGTGTGTGAAAGGCCTGGTATGGTATGAGAGAAGGAAATACGTATACCCATTCAGTGTACGATTACACCCAAGACCTATTTCATACCGATCCTCATGTATGCAGCAGACACCTGGACTATGGGAGATTGAGAGGAGAGTCAGATGCAGGCGGCAGAGATGAAATTTCTGAGGAGCACAGTGGGCAAGACGAGAAGAGACAGAATAAGAAACTCGGACATTAGAGAAATGCTGGGTGTAGCGATATTAATAGGGGTGTGCAAGTAGCACATTTTGAATTCGAGTCGCATTTTAACAATTTGATGCAGTCAAACTGGTTTTGCATGGTGTTTAGAAAAAATACCGTGCTAAGTGCTGTAATGCTATTATTTTTTAATCAATCGATTTTGATATCATTAGGTAGCCTACTATGTTAAAAATTCATATTTTGATGTGTGAATATTCATTCCAATAGAGTCCAGTAGAGTATATATATATATATATATATATATATATATATATACAGTAAGATCTCTCTTATCCGATCTCCTTTTATCCGATGTTCCGTGTTAACCGAGCCGCCCAAAAAAAAAAAAAAAAAATTAAAGTTTTAAATACGTAAATAAAACATAAAAATAATTACAGACGCCGCGCCGCACTTTTTTAAATGTACTCGCATACATTTGTAGGCATGCCTTACGAGTGAGTGCAAAGAAGATAGATCGGCGATATATCTCGACTTTCGAGCAGTGTGCATCAGTGTACTGAGCGTATAGAGTTCAGTGGTCAGTGTGCGTCGGGCGCATCGCCGGTAAGCGTCAGTGCCACCCACTGAGCATATAGAGGTCAGTGTGCGTCGCGCGGCCTGCGCGTGCGCATACGATCCAGCCATCTCACACACAGCTGTTCAAAGATGGTCGTTGTGGAACTAGATGCAATCATGTTTCAACCGATTCACGAAATTCGTAATCACGACGCATTGAATTGTTATTCCTGGGCTTATCTTATTTCTTTCCCAGACTTATCTTGCGTCGTGAGCTTCAGCGCGGGCATAGTAGTGAGAGGTTTTCCCTCATGAGAAAGAGAGCTAGGCCTAGGCCTATGTTTGCATTGTAGGCCTAGGCCTACTGCGTCGAGTTTAGGCCTAGGCCTAGGCCTAGACATACGTTTTTATTACGACATGTAGGCCTAATTGTGTACGTGTGTTCGTGAGCTTGAATTACAAGCTATTAAATCATTTAGTATACCCTGTATGAAGTGTATCGTGTGTATTTTATGTTCCTTTATCCATTACATGTGTCATATATCATTTTACCACATCAGGCTATGCTACGAGAGCAAATAAACAATTGATCCGCGCCATCCGAGTTTTTCGCAAATCCGAGGTGCCCCCGGTCTCATCCAACTCGGATAAGAGAGATCTTACTGTATATATATATATATATATATATATATATATATATGTACATATTAAATAATTATTGTTGAATGGGGCTTTTCTCCGCAAAGAATAACAAGGAGGTTCACACTTACCCCTCCCTGCCCGACGTTTCGGAGAAGTCACATTCTCCATCTTCAGGGGCGACGTGTCGACAGAGACTTGTTGCCTTGGGCCTGTCCACTCGCAGACTGATCAATCCTCACGACGTCGTTGGATCTCGATTGGTTTATGTGTACGTCACTCGTCGATTTATCTAATTTCGATCTACTCCTCGTCACAGGTCCGGTTTTGGTTGTAGTGACGTCAGCAACAAGACGGCTCTGTTTACGTGTTGACGTCACTACATTACAGGTGGTGTTAGGAAGTGGCACATGTGGTGGCGGACGTGGTTTTTGTTGGTGAAGCTGTAAAACGGGCTTCCAGGACGGAGGCAGTCTTTGTCCATCATCTCGTTTATTGAGACTCGTCGGTCGCTTCTCAATCTCGATAGCCTCACGGATAATTCGTACTGGAAGCTCTTTGATAGATGCTAACATACTGGTATTTTCAAAGTTAATAAGATGGCCGGTCTTCTTGGCGTGTTGGGCTAAACCAGACGTTTCTTTGCCTGCTGTCAACAGTGGCAAAGAGACGTCTGGTTTAGCCCAACACGCCAAGAAGACCGGCCATCTTATTAACTTGCTTCCAGTACGAATTATCCGTTAGGCTATCGAGATTGAGAAGCGACCGACGAGTCTCAATAAACGAGATGATGGACAAAGACTGCCTCCGTCCTGGAAGCCCGTTTTACAGCTTCACCAACAAAAACCACGTCCGCCACCACATGTGCCACTTCCTGACACCACCTGTAATGTAGTGACGTCAACACGTAAACAGAGCCGTCTTGTTGCTGACGTCACTACAACCAAAACCGGACCTGTGACGAGGAGTAGATCGAAATTAGATAAATCGACGAGTGACGTACACGTAAACCAATCGAGATCTAACGACGTCGTGAGGATTGATCAGTCTGCGAGTGGACAGGCCCAAGGCAACAAGTCTCTGTTGACACGTCGCCCCTGAAGATGGAGAATGTGACTTCTCCGAAACGTCGGGCAGGGAGGGGTAAGTGTGAACCTCCTTGTTATTCTTCGCGGAAAAAAGCCCCATTCAACAATAATTATTTAACATATACCCGCGTAAACTTAAAATAAAACATATATGTATATATATTTAGTAGGCCCACTTGGAACACAGCGATTTTTCTGTTGTAGACATTTAAAAAATTAAATTACAGTAAGACCTCGTTCATCCGAGCTCCGATTAACCGAGATTCCGTGTAATACGAGCTGGTTTCAGGCGCCCTTTCCTTTTTTTAATTAGGCCGAATTGTTCTTTACATCTGAATGTCATGCAGTGTGCTGTTTACTACAATGACGTGTCACGCACAGCGCGCGAGTTGTAAGGGGGGTTGGAGGCAGGGGTCGAGGGTAGGGTGCCGTAGAGTGTTGAGCCAGTGTCTTTGTGAGTGCTTGCCGCCGCCGCCGCGACCTTGCTCAAAGACGGCGGACAAGAGAGAAGAGAGGGAGGGAGAGAGAGAAAGAGACAAAATATGGCCTTGAAGACGACATGATAAGAGACTGGATATGATTATGAAGAAATAAACATTGCATTAGGAGTTGGGACATCCAGTCAATGACAGACGCGGAGCTAACCGTCACCCCCCTCCCCCTCCCAAGCCATGAACTACGTATCGTCTCACTAGTCAATTGGCTTCGGGCCAAGACTCTCGCAGAGTTGTTTTGTTTACATTATGAGATAAGATAATGACTAATGAGACCAGTCATTCATTCTATCAGCAAGGCAGTCGTTAATGTTATGGGATAAGATAACGAGACCACACATTCATTCTATCAGCAAAGCAGTAGGCAGCCGATGTCATCACTAAGAGGCTGTTTATTTAAGTTCTTTTAATGGTATTTCACAAGTTTCACACTTGAGGTATCACTTTCATATACTAGGGCCTTGCTGGGAGGAGTTTAACAAGAAAGTCCTTATCATCCGAGTTTTTCGTTATTCGAGCATAGCTCGGTCCCATCCACCTCGGATAATTGAGGTTTTACTGTATTGTACTTGTATTAGGCTATTGAGGCCTTCCTACCCTTTGTGCTGGTAAATTTCAATAAAATTATATTTATACAGTATGTTATGTAGTAGTAGTCCGTGGCCCCATTACAATACTGCTGCGATGTTTTCATCAAAAAAAATATCCTCCAAATTTGCACTAACATTATGATACTAGCGGTCTAGGCATTTCCAATGCTATTTCAGCACATTTGAATATTCTGCGCCCTTAAATGGAACGAGTTCCAGCGATGGCCGACGGAGCGCGTGGTGAAACATGCGTGGTGCATGCGGTCTGGGTTCTTTTCGTTCCCATCCTATACTGTCGCTCGGTGAGTTTGACCTTCAAGCTTAGAGTCAAAGCAAAGATGGACGATTGAAGGAAGAAACAAAACATGTCAAACTATGCCAACTACAATTTAAAAATAGGTAAAAAGTGCAGAAAAGGAATATTCACCGGTATTCTTTCTTCACAATAGTTATATAGACGCAACAAAACCAATAAAGGATGTTTGTTTTCGACGCAGTGTAGGCCTAGACCTATTCCCGGTTCCAAGTCTCCTTTGTTGTTCATCGTAATAATTTTGAAAGCACAAAGTCTCTAGGGCCAAGGCCTATTTTTTGCCGTCACAGTACACACTTAATAGGCCTAGGTTGTTATAAGCCTAGGCCTAGGCCTCTATACGAAGGCCTAACCCTACTGTGATGATGGTTCTTTTCAGTTTTCATGGGATTTCATATGTTTAAAACTAGACTCGAAAACTTCGAGCCTAAAACCAAACTCGACTCGATGTCGAGTATTAAAAAAAACTCGAAAAAACTTAACATTTAGAGTTCTCGCACACCCCTCTAGATATTGACAGACCGGGGATTACAAAATGAAGGAAGTAGATGCTTGAAATCTAAGGAGGAAGAAG
>JAMZAV010011543.1:0-57898 GCA_024449915.1 Sweltsa coloradensis | reverse complement strand
ACCCTCAGCAGTTGATTAAGGGGGGTAGGAATGTCACAACCCCATGGTTGAAGAGTTCTGTGAAACAACGTCATTGACTCCTTCATTTAGCATGTAGAAAGGTGTGTGAAGCTTTCACACGTTCTCAACTTGGTCTCTTCAGTATGCGTGTTATTAGCATTGGCAAAGCATTGCCGAATTTCCAAGCTTTTCCCCATAATTCTGCACAGCTGCAGTAGTCAAATATGGTCTAAGCTATATTTAATTTTTTGTTCCTGTTGATTGTATTGTTGGAGAAAGTCTTGACTGGTATATTTCGCACAATTCTGTTATATAGTTGTTACCTTTCCATCTGGACAGAACAGACAACCGCTTGAAGTGTTGTATCACTCAGCATAGTTGTCATGACTTTAATGACATGTTTCTTCCTGGTTCCTGCCATTCATTGTACTCAATTCTTAAACTAAATTATTTTAATTTGATAGGTGAGAATGTTCAGAACCTGTTGCTGTTTTTATAAACCTTCCCTCAAAGAAATTTTATCAGATAACTCTACGACAAGCGATAACCCCAGCAAACACAAGCGTGCGGGGAGACACCGGTATTGGTCTGGGCAACTCTGGGATCCGTGCGGGCTACGGGCTGCGTCGGGTGCTTAGCTCAGGGCGTCGTGCGGGGCCCGGCCGGGCAAATTTTGGATATATAGCTGACCTTGCCCGTTAGCTACCCGGCCGTAGCCAGTACATGCCCCGTGAATGTATTTCTTATTTCCGCCCAGGCATTACCCGTACGGGACCCGGCCATGCATCCATTCCCTTGGCTGTCCGGGCGTTCAACGGCCGTAGCCAGTACATGCCCCGTGAATGTATTTCTTTGTTCCCCCCAGGCATTACCCGGACGGGCCCAGCAATGTAACTGTTCCATAGCTGCCCTGCACACTAACCAAGACACAAAATGAATTATGTTCTTGTTTAACAACTCGTTGGTGTATTCCTCTACAATAAATTTTTAGATGAGCGTAGCGAGTGAAGCGAAGATTCCATTTCACTACACTGGAGAAAAAAATCCGGAATGTTTAGTTTTTTTGTTTTTTTTTGTATTTTTGGCTGTTTGTTAACACGATTCCGGCTCAACCGTTACTCCAATTGTGATGAAATTTTTTGGTGGCCTTTGAAATTTCTGAACTTAGACCTGCCACCTTTTTTAGCTCAATCGAAAAATTATTTCTTATGAAAATCGCAATTTTACGATTTTTTTCGATTTTGAAAATTTCTTCGACTTATAACACCTTCATGCTTTATTCGATTGAAATTATTCTTTTACTGAACCTTTATTTTATGAATTGATATATTCGTGTGAAATTTGAGCACAATCAAAAAATTATTTCTCATAATTATTGCAATTTTGAGATTTTTTATTTTTTATTTCTTCGACTTATAACACGTACATGCTTTATCTGAATGTAATAATTTTTTCACAGATCCTTGATTTTATAAATTAATATATTCGTGTGAAATTTGAACGTAATCGAATAATTATATGTTATGAAAATCGCAAGTTTACGCTTTTTTCGTTTTTAAACAATTACGCTCAACCAACAACGCGCCTGAAAAAGCGTTTGCGAAGCTTCCTGGTAATTATCATTGCTTACAATATAATAGCTTTTGGCCTGCTTTCATTTTTTCTTGTAATACAGTTTTTTTTTTAAGAAAATGCAACACTGTATACTATAACTTTTTACCAACTGAAACAAAAAGATATGAACATCTCTAATAAAGTCATATAATTTTGGTTGCATAAACCAATAGAATAAGTACCGTTATCTTATGGACGTATCATTCAGCATCGCATCGAACAGCATATACTTTATTTATGCATATGTACCCGCCTCGGCCTATATCAACTACAGGAACAAAATTTCGAACATGCGCTTCAAAACAGAAACGGCTTGGAATAGCATCATAATTTAGAGCACCCATTTAAAAAATAAACTGTATACCATTTGTGTAATATATTGAACACTATTCAAACACATCCAAAATAGATAAAAGGCGATACTGATGGGCCACAGAGCAAGCGCACAATTGGATGAGCGTAGCGAGCGAAGCGAAGATTCCATTTCACTACACTGGAGAAAAAAATCCGGAATGTTTGTTTTCTTTCTTTCTGTTTTTTTTGTCTGAATGTTAGCACGATTCCGGCTAAACCGATTCTCCAATTGCGATTAAATTTTCTGGAGACCTTCGAAATCTCTGAACTTAGAACTGCCACGTTTTTGAGCTCAATCGAAAAATTATTTCTTATAAAAATCGCAATTTTACGATTTTTTCTATTTTTAAAATTTCCTCGACTTATAACACCTACATGCTTTATCCGATTGTAATGATTTTTTTACAGAACCTTAATTTTATGAATTTATTTATTCGTGTGAAATAAGAGCGCAATCAGAAAATTATATCTCATGATAATGGAAATTTTACGACTTTTTTATTTATTTTTTAATTTCTTCGACTTATAACATCTATATGCTTTATCCGACTGTTATCATTTTTTACAGAAGCTTAATTTTATGAATTAATATAATGGGCCCATAATTAGCGTAATTGAATAATTATTTCATATGAAAATCGCAATTTTATGCTTTTTACGTTTTTAAACAATTACGCTCAACCAACAACGCGCCTGAAAAAGCGTTTGCGAAGCTTCCTGGTAATTATCATTGCTTACAATATAATAGCTTTTGGCCTTTCATTTTTTCTCGTAATACAGTTTTTTTTTTTAAGAAAATGCAACACTGTATACTATAACTTTTTACCAACTGAAACAAAAAGATATGAACATCTCTAATAAAGTCATATAATTTTGGTTGCATAAACCAATAGAATAAGTACCGTTATCTTATGGACGTATCATTCAGCATCGCATCGAACAGCATATACTTTATTTATGCATATGTACCCGCCTCGGCCTATATCAACTACAGGAACAAAATTTCGAACATGCGCTTCAAAACAGAAACGGCTTGGAGAGCATCATAATTTAGAGCACCAATTTAAAAATTAACTGTATACCATTTGTGTAATATATTGAACACTATTCAAACACATCCAAAATAGATAAAAGGCGATACTGATGGGCCACAGAGCAAGCGCACAATTGGATGAGCGTAGCGAGCGAAGCGAAGATTCCATTTCACTACACTGGAGAAAAAAATCCGGAATGTTTGTTTTCTTTCTTTCTGTTTTTTTTTGTCTGAATGTTAGCACGATTCCGCTAAACCGATTCTCCATTGCGATTAAATTTTCTGGAGACCTTTGAAATCTCTGAACTTAGAACTGCCACGTTTTTGAGCTCAATCGAAAAATTATTTCTTATAAAAATCGCAATTTACGATTTTTTCTATTTTTAAAATTTCCTCGACTTATAACACCTACATGCTTTATCCGATTGTAATGATTTTTTTACAGAACCTTAATTTTATGAATTTATTTATTCGTGTGAAATAAGAGCGCAATCAGAAAATTATATCTCATGATAATGGAAATTTTACGACTTTTTTATTTATTTTTTAATTTCTTCGACTTATAACATCTATATGCTTTATCCGACTGTTATCATTTTTTACAGAAGCTTAATTTTATGAATTAATATAATGGGCCCATAATTAGCGTAATTGAATAATTATTTCTATGAAAATCGCAATTTTATGCTTTTTACGTTTTTAACAATTACGCTCATCCAACAATGCGCCTGAAAAAGCGTTTGCGAAGCTTCCTAGTTACTACAATTCAGTCAAGTCGATTTGCTGTTGTATCTATAGGTGGTTATTCCCTCCAAGCATCAAGTTCTTCCGTGGCCCAATGGTTAACGGCTTGGCTTACAGATGGAGAGGCGCGCTGCTGGATCGAGTTCGAGACACTTACATTTGAAATTTTATAACAACTTGCAATTTATATGTGTTAAATATCCACCTACAGGAAATCGACTGATGTCACAGCTTGAGACAATATAGCTATATAAAACTGATATTTTATCAATCAAACTTTTAGTTTAGGTTTTACATTTAGCTCACAGATCGCGCTACGGATGCTACGTTAGATATTGTCAAGGGACGGGGCATAGGCAGGGGACCGGCCGGGGACCGTGCGGGCGTGGACAGGGTGAGAGTGTACAAGTTAACGGCCGGGCACCGGCCGGGCATCAAGCGGTTTATAAAAAACGGGGCACGCACGGGCTATGGCCGGGCAGCTACTGGTAGTCCGTGCGGTCCCCTGTCACGGCGAGGGGACACTCCTGGCGGGCCCCGTACGGGCAGCCCGGCCGGGGCCCGTACGAGCAGCCCAAAGGGGCACCGGCCGGTACATCACATTTGTGTTTGCCGGGACGTTTTTAATTTTTTACGCAAAATACCTTTAAATTAAATTGTAATTCATATTTATATAGCAACCTGAAAATTGATGGGCACTGATAACTTTATGTTGTGTGCCCTAAAATCCCAATAATTAACCAACGAACTTGGTGAAGGGATTTTTTTTTATGAAAGATGATTGATACCGGTACAACGTTGAGAGTTTGACCTATGCCTGTAATTGGGTGAGGTGTGGAGGGGGGTGGGTGATGTTCCCATTTTTATTGCACCTTTCATTAAGTTTTCCATTTCAATGGGATTTATTAACTTTCGATTAGAGCACACCTCTAAATTTCGGTGAGGCATTTTTTGGCTGTGGGTCTATGACCACGGTCTAATGATAATTTAATTTAATAAACAAAACACATTTTGCTTTGGCTAAATATCCCTCTATACTCTATACTATGCTACTTGTTAAATTTAAGCTTAGGGCTAATAAAAATAATTGTTATTAGCCCTAAGCTAATTATTATAAGTGAAGGCTTGGAATTAAAATGTAAATCCAAAATTGTACTCATTGACAAATACCCTTGGATACATTTAATAACAACCAATATTAAAGGGATGATATGATTCCAAATACATTTGTTTCGTTTCGATTTCGGCGTATTATATTGAGTGAAATTAAACAAGATATTGACCCCTTTGACTACCTCCCGACGCGATGACAATGACAACACGGACGGATGATAAACACAGACGGAGACGACCACGACGGGGGGGATCACCTGCCCTCCCCATATGCTTGTGGTGGTTCTGACCAGCACTGGCCTGTCCACCCTTGTCCCCCTCGGTCATCCTTACGTTCCCACCCTTCGTCTCGATTCGTCTAGTTGCATAAATATGAGACGTTAAGCAATATTCAATCAATCAATCAATCTGTATATCAGTACATCATATTGAGCGAGCACCTGGTGAGAATATACAAAGCCTACTTACAACGCCAGAGATCCATCTATGACTTGGCCTTCCTCTAGAGTGTTGTTCGAATCCACGCAAATTAGATTAGCCCTCCTGGTTGAACAGAAATAACACTCACTACTAATGAATTATACTTCTAAGAGCTCGTAGCACGTCACCAACGCGATTTGAAAAGCTTCAACGCACTTAGCGTGCAGCATCGATAATGACCTCGCCGCCCCGCTCCCTTTTGACTGTCACCTCGACTCTTACTGTCGCGCAGTGCGCTCGCAGTTGGCTTGTTCTTGTCCCAGGCAGACGTGTTTTGTCTTTGCTCTTCTATCTGCTGTTGCTGGGTCTCCCAGTGTAAGGAGTTAGCTTCTGTTATAGGTGGGTGTGTTTTATTAAGCATGTCTTTGCTGTTTTTCTCATATAGCAGCGTTGTGTTAACTCGACTGTCTGTTCTGTTTAGACTGGAAAAAATTTGTTAGTTCTGGTATTCTGCATCTGCCCTGCTTTTCGGGAAGCGTTCGTTTTCTCAGTGTTGGGCTCTTTCTGTTCATTCCGTACATCCAGTTAGGTTGATTTTCCGAAAGTGCTAGTTTTGCGAGCACATTGTAGGCCTTGTATAAAGGGGAAACAGTGCCTTTTTAAAAATATAGCACTTAAATTTTTTCTTTAAAAAAATATTGTTTGCTAAAGGTAGGGTAGGGTTCAAAACAGACTTCAGCCACTGACTTGTAATTAACATCAACTTTCTTATACAAAGCTCGTATTGTATCTCCTTCTTTTTTCACTACCTCTTTGTTCATATGTACTGTAAATATGATTTCGTGCTCTTCAGTTACATTTTTTCTACAGATTTCATTTCTTGCAGTGATCACACCTATCCTTTTTGACCTGGGGGGAATTAAATATTAAATTAATTATGAAAGCCGCCTCTTTTACTGGTTTCGTAACATTAGTGTCAATGTACAATAATTAACTTACGGCCGGGTGGCCGATAGACTTTCAAATGGCCCTTAGCCATCTTGGTGAGTGGGCTCGAACTAGGGGGGGCGTTTATATTACTCCGTCATTGTACCCTGTCCTTGCCCTACCCTTGGGCTCGTTTAGAGCTCTTTGAGGGTCTTTCGCAGGTGGGGTTTTCTTTTCCGCAGTGCATTGGATGTTCGGTTGCCGATGATGAGGCCGTCTTGTACATCTCCTGCTTAATCACGGATTATGTACGCTTTAGCTGGATACTGTTTTGGGACCCTTAGTCCCTGGCGTTTGTAGTTAGAATTCTTCTCTGGTCCACCCCTTGCCTTTCCCCTGCTGTTATTTGCTTGGTTACCTTTGCTCTGTCAGCTTGTCCGTTTTAATTTCTCGTAATAAGATCCAACTTCCAATAGGATGTTGGTGAACCTGGCAATCAGGTTTTTGGCCTGCGGTCTTAATTGCTCAGGGTCACCCCTAAGGGAACTCAACAAGAGATGGTCTAGATTTTTCAGTCAGTCCCCTGGTTTATCTTAAATCTGATATTACTAGACCTTTTTTCGGGTCTGAAGATAAAGGGTTCAGCTAGGTGTACGGTTTTCGGGTCATTGTCTTTGTCCGATGGTGCCTACCCCCAGAAGCCGACTGGCTAATAATCGTCTATTGAAATTTCTTTGCTGGCGTGTATTTTAAGGTAGCGATTCCTTACGGAATCAATGACAGACTGCACCTTCCAAAGCTTGTTAGGGGTTTTAATTTCGTCTGCCGTGTTTCGGTGTCCAAAAAAGGAGAAAGGTACGCAACTTAAAAAAGTTGTCCCTGGGCATAACTCTTGCAATTAAACCAATATCTAAATTAGTTTGCCAATACATTCAAATCCTGGGAATGAAATGCAGCCCATTTCTATGTGCATGCCAAACATTTTTTAAATTTCTGTAGCATCATTTTTGGGAGTTCTTTGCCCGATTTGGCTAGCGCATACATGTTAGTATACAACGCTGCCGTTTCAAAAAAATCTTCGGGGAAATAATCCTCAAAATAGGCCAATGGTGTCCTTCCCACAGGTACTTCAACAGGTACATCAGGAAAGGTGCTGTCTTTCTCTGGGAATGTGTCACTTTCCAATGAAATTTTGGGGAGGCCTAGGGGCTTGACGGCAGCCTGTGCTGGTAGGCCTGGCCGAGGGTCTAGTATTTGAAGGTCTACGAGACCTTTATCATCGCCACTGGATAAATTGTCATCAGAAAAGTCCTGACTATCATCATCTCCAACACCATTTGGTTGTGTGTACTTTAGCATCCAAATCGTCGCCCATTTGAAAATCTTCGATGTCCAAAATTTTTAAGCAGGTCATAAATTTCGCATTTGATCTCGGACCTGAAACTTAAAATAACACCGTTTTAAGTCATATTTGTACAACTAAATGCGATTCTGCAGTGAAGTAAACAAAAAAGTAGGGTTTTAGTGTTCATTCAATAACTACAGAGTGAGTCCAGCAAATCACAATTTTGCTACTATGTTTTGAATGTACAATAATTTTTGCAATTAAAAACATTGTATGAACAGAAAAAATTAATTGATTATTATTGCCATAGATTAAACTTAATTTACTAGCTATTTTTGGTTAGTAAATGTTGTTTAAACTACAAATATTAACCCTTTTGATGCTAGCCATATGGAAGGGATTGTGAAAAATGCCAGGTCAATATTAAGTAAAATGCGTGTTTCCATTCAAAGTGTTAAGAAAGTTTTTTTTAGAAAATAGAATGTTGAAATTTTGGAATTATACATAAAGCACAACAAGGCCAAAATGTTTTGGTGAAAAAAATATTGCAATTTTTTTTTTGAATTTTGAAAATATTATTTTTGGGAAAATTTTGTATGGTTAAAAAAAAGAAAACTCAAAATATCCATTCAATACAAGGAGCAATTATTTTTGTATATTTTTTTCAATGTCACCATCTTGAAGGTTGAATTTTTTCCAATAATTTATAATAATGAAACAATTTCTCAATATTTGTAATTTAGATTGTACGTCCAAAATTATAGAGTCATGCATTTGCAAAAATAACAATTATGCTGCAAAATTTTTAAAAAATGATCAAAATTTTAGTTTTGAAAGTAATTGCTGAAATTTGAGAGTTGTGTACGGAACACATCAAGGAACAAAAATTATTATTAAAAATAATAAAATATTATTATTATTATTATTATTATTATTATTATTATTATTATTATTATTAATAATTACACATTTTGTGAAGCTTGCATGCTTCGGACGTTCGGGATGCAATTATGTTTGCTATAAATAAACGAATAAATAAATAAATAGTATTTAGAGTCTATCCACTCAGTTATATAACTGATTTTCAGTGGGGGACAGTAAATCAAAGCGACCAAGCCAACCTTTTAGGCCCCGACGCAATCGACGCAGTGAGCGATAGCCAAAACCCGAGATCAATATTTTTAATATGAAATATAGCAATCAGTGTTATGGACAGTGCGAACACCCGCGAATCAAAGCCAGAAACTACAAGGCCGATTTAGAAAAACTCTGAATTTATTATGTGCTTCGTTGCTAGGACGGCTCCAAAGTCACCGTTTACAAACTCCTAAGACAAGAACTGATGGACTTAGTTAAAAAACTTCTGACTTTGGCGGGAATCGAACCCTGGACCGTCTGCATTGGAAGCAGGTACGCTATTCCGTTTGTGCGCTATTACGCGCTCTCGCCTAGACCCCTTGCCTAATAAGTGTGACATCTCAATCTCCAATGGCATGGTTTTGGGGATGTGGCGACAACACCATGGACCCAGGGACAGTTTGATGTTTGATGTTTCTGTGACTATGTCAGAACAGTCTTCGTCGACTTCATCGCAACTCTCAGGACTGCCAAGATTAGTGAGAGCTCGAAGAATGGCATTCATTAAAGTGTCATGTTGAGGATATGGCTTCCAGCTTAGGTAATACGGTTCTGCAGCATTGTGGTGCATTTTTTTGCCTTTAATCGCTACCACATCCTTCCACTCTTTATCAAGCTTTATTTCAGCCACCGTCATTTCTTGTAAAGGTACATACACAACATGCATTGGCAAATGCCTCGGCATTCTGAGCCCCAATCTTTTGGGATTTAATCATGTTCGACACATGTCGCTTCACGACGGCCCCTACTCCATCAACAGCCCCTTTGCCGTGAGACGTTCTGGGCTGCACAGCCATCAGAGAAAACATGAAGTGTTTTTGTTTCTGGGACATTTTGGTCTTCTAATATTTTCCTAATAACAACGTCTACACAATAACGGTCATGGGTTATATTGTCAGCAACAACAGAATATGATTTGAACGAATTTTCACCGTGCCATACAACACCAGTGAACACGGTTACTTGTGGGTACCCCAGTGTGCACTCTGCTCCTCGTCTTGGTACTGGCAGGTGAAAGTTTCCGTACAGTCCACTTGCAGCACGGCGGCAACTTCTTCAGAGGCTTCCTTTCTTGTTTGGTTAAAATGTTCTTTCTAACTAAATTAACTAAATTATGATAAATTTAGCACAAACATATCAGGCTTAATAATTATAGAAACTAATTTATATAATCCAGTTTGAGTAGAGGGGCAAAACATGCCACATCTGCTTTAAGTTAAAATAATATGAGTCATTTTATAAATCTAAATAATATTAAAGTTATACACAGTCATTCATACATATGATTCATACATACTTAAGAGTTGATTTCAATTTGATAATACCACTAACTATCAGACGAAAATAATGCAATGTAATGCTCATTAAATTACTAGGAAATGGCGAAATAAATACATTTATTTTATTTATGTTCTATTTTTGTTCCCATTTTTTCTAAACCTAAAAGTCAATGATACTTTGGTATGCCGAAGTGTTTGCAACATGTTTCATAATGTACCCTAACTGCATTGCCACTGAGAGGTTGTACAACAAGACAAAAAATTTAAACACAAAATAAAAGTAAACAGTAAGAAGTTCAATATATGTTAGAATATCGTTAAACGTACCATCAAGATCTGTCTGGCGAGGTTCATAGTCTCATCAGGGAACACGATCCTCCCTTGTCGTTCCCATGACATCCGTAACTGTTCGGCGTTGAGCACACGTTGCTCAACGCCGTGGAAGTAGATGACTCCTTGATTTTGAAACCTTGGATCCTCCTGGACGAGATCTAAAGAAAGTATTGTGTGTTTGTCTATTACTTTTTTCTTTCATTAAGAATCTAATAAAATGTAGGTGATGTGATTAAAAGAGTTAACGAAAAGTTGAAGAGCATAATCGAAACCAAAAGTAGCGTCTCAGCTATTGCAAATATTATTGTACTCAATTCGTGCACTACCCTGCTGCCTCGCCAAGTACCCCTGGGAGTACATGTTACTTCACTTTGGGAAGAACTGTGCTTCATAATACTGTACATATTATAACATATTTGTGGTATATACAAAAAAGCATACGGGGCCTTCAAATTCCAACATGCAACCTTCTCGTGGTTTGGCCCGTGATTAGGGGAGTTCTTCTCCCTGAAACTAATGGCGAGCTCTGGGTCGTCGTCGGGGACTTTCCCCTTCCTTTGACTACCCCCGACGGCGACGACAATGACGAACACGACATGATGACAAAAGAAGGATTGAAACCCCGACGTGGGGGAACCCCTGCCTCCCAATAAAGCTTTGCTGGTTTGACCAGCACAGGCCTGTCCACCCCTTGTCCCCCCGCGTCGCCCCTTGCGTCCCTCCCTTCGTCTCGATTAGCCAAGTTGCATAAATATGAGACGTTAAGCAATATCCAATCAATCAATAGATCCTATGTACACACCAACAACTCTCTCCAAAGCACGGCCTCGGGGTCTGCTACGCGGTCTTCCTTCCCCTCATTGACCACGGCCGCGTCTCCTCCCGCAAACTGGACGTATCGGTCCAGGAGCGTCCTGTTGGTTTCTTACTGCTGAAACAGGAGGACCGAGAATGACAACGGGAACGGGGACTAGTGCCACAGGAGGAACGGGAATGACAAAGGGAACATAGACTTGTGCCAGAGCAAGAACGGGAACGGCATCAATCACTTCTTCTTATGCCTCCATTTCATCCTCGGGTAGTTCTATTAACAGGACATGAGCTACATTGTCGACGGCATCTGCAGTTGAACGTAAAAATGCCATTGTTGTATATCCGTTAGGACCGTTATGTGGGGGATTTTCACTCCTTGAAACTAATGGCGAGCTCTGGGTCGTCGTCGGGGAACCCCTCCCCTTTGACTACCTCCCCGACGGCGACGACAAAGACAACACGGACGGATGATGACACAGACGGAGACGACCACGACGTGGGGGAACCTTTGCCCGCCCCATATGCTTGTGGCTGGTTCTGACCAGCACAGGCCTGTCCACCCCTTGTCTCCCCGCGTCATCCCTTACGTCCCTTTGTCTCGATTAGCCAAGTTGCATAAATATGAGACGTTAAGCAATATCCAATCAAATCGTCTCGATTAGCCAAGTTGCATAAATATGAGACGTTAAGCAATATCCAATCAAAATCAATCAATCAATATTTAATATACAAATAAAAATGTATATAGGGCCAAACCAATGTTGGACGCATGTAGTCTACTTATATCACACACATAACAAAAACTTGTAGAAATACAGCCAAACCTTACACACTCAAAAGGAATGAGATCTAAAAAAAGGGCCAAGCTCATCTACCCTTCCACATTTGCGCATTCTTAATTCATAAACGTACAGTGACCCATAACAGCATCCTCGAAAAGCTTGGCAAAATAGAATTTGCGATTATTAATTTAAACGTAATAGTTTATCCAAGTTCTTTTTTTCTAATTAATTTAAACGTGTGTGGATAAACCAATTATGGTTCTACCTGCACCTGAATCAATCTCCATGGGAATGATTACCTTATCTATCATGACATCTAGTTTGTAAGGAGGTGGGGCCATGGAACACTTTGTATGAAATAATACATGGTTTTGATTTGGTCCCTGGTTGCACCCTGTCTCGTTAGCTTGGACTAAGTGGTTTCCACTGAAATTCTTAGGCTGACTACCTGTGTTTGAAGTATTCTTAGTACTAGCGTAGCTTGACGACTGTTGAAAACCGCCATGCTGACCTGTAGGTTTAGGCTTAGAAATATCGGCTTTGCGTTTACGGCATGCTTTGCTAACGTGACCCACCTTGTGACAGGAGTGACACTCCACTGTACCTGGAATCCGGCAGCTACTTACTGGATGGGCACCATCACACCGCTTGCATGAAATGGTCTGGGATGTAGACGATGGGTGTTGTTTGGACGATGCACCGGTCGCCGCTTTTAGTTGATTTCGGTACTGGACTGCTGTACGATGAACGCCATGGGAAGTTTTAGATGGGTTTGAAAATATTGCGACATTAGCTTTGGCTGCCTCGTAGGCTAAAATTTAAAGTGAATATTTATTTTCTTTATTGCATAACTTAAGAAAAATAGTTATACCTGTACAATACTTGCCACTTTAGCAGCTAGGTTCTGCCCAGCACTTCTAGCCACCACCTTCCTTTCGTTCTTTGGCGGGGAATTGAAATTTCCATATTTATTTTTGTTTTGGGCGGCTTTGTCCATATCAGGAAAATCTGCAAATTTAATAATATATGTAGGCCTAGGCCTCGTGGTGGGAATTTTCATGAAAATTCTTCTCATTGATATTTTCTTAGTTACATTCCTGGAACATCATCATACATTTGTTTCATGCTTAATCTGGCTCACACCTAAGCATGCGGAAAATATCGTTGAAAATAGTAGAAACCCTCTTTGATGCACCTTAGAGGTTGCAAATATACACATTGTAATTAATATCTTCCTTTCAGAGGAGATATTAGTATGGTTTTTTTGGGTATAAGGCATAAATAATTGACCGTGAGAATAGAAACATTAATCATACAGTGACAAAACAAAGTGGCGCCCTATCTAATTAATTAAGAGTAGTATTGACGATTGTAACCCTCACTCTCCACACCCCACTCTACCTGAGTATACTATATAATATACCTATAATATACCTGAGCAACGGCAAAATGCGTCGCATGTGAAATAGCTGAAATGCTAAATAAAATGATTTGAATTGATAGAATATAAAAAACAAGTGTTTTACTTACACATACAATGTAAATAGCTCCTCGATTGGTTGCCCCCAACATTTTCATGACAGCCAACAGCACAAACACAAACTGTGCATGTGGGTTGTCTAAAGTCTGTATGTAAATGAGGTCCTTCCCAAGTTGAATCATTGTTTAGTGTTCCTCTTTTTGACTTATATTTCCTGCCGTGTTACAAGTAGCGGCAGAAGCATCTACCTTACTTTTCAGATACATTATTAGAATGGGGATCTTCTTTACCACATTTTCATTTGCTTTTTCAAAAATCTTTGAGCCCATGAGGGTTGAAAATTTATTTAGAAAGACTTCTTTCTGAATAAATAAACACGCATTTGTTACAGCGGTAGCCAGCGGTTTAGCCGAGGTCGTTGAACCGGTTCCCACTCGAACACCGAAGTTAAGCAGCCTTTGGGCGTGGTGACGGGTAGAGTGGGTGACTGCTCTGCCCTGAAACTCACGTATACCGCTGTTTAGACCATATGGAGGATTCAAAAGCTAGTGTAACTTCTTCGTTCTCTTTGATGTCTGCTCGGCTGTCTGGGTTAGTGGAGGACCTATATGAATGTCAAAGTTACATTGTTCTTTCGGATGGGACGTTAAGCCATTGGTGAGCCAGCGGTTTAGCCGAGCTCGTTTAACCGGTTCCCACTCGAACACCGAAGTTAAGCAGAATCGGGCGTGGTCATGGGTAGAGTGGGTGACTGCTCTACCCTGAAACTCACGTGTACCGCTGGTTAGAGCAGATGGAGGGTTCGATGGCTAGTGTAACGGCTTCGTTCTCCTTGTCGTCTGCTCGGCAGTCCGGGTTAGTGGAGGAACTTATATGACTGTCAAAGTTACACCATCCTGTCGGATGGGACGTTAAGCCGTTGGTCCCCTTGGTACTTTTCGAAAGGAGTAGGCTACGTGCCGGTACCGGGTTTCCCCTCCTCCCTTCTGTTCATACTTCATTCTCATCTATCACCACTCATCGTCTCGATTAGCCAAAGTGCATAAATATGAGACGTTAAGCAATATTCAATCAATTCAATCAATTCAATTAAGCCATTGGTCCCCTTGGTACTTTTCGAAAGGAGTAGGCTATGTGCCGGTACCGGGTTTCCCGTCCTCCCTTCTGTTCATACTTCATCCTTAACTATCACCACTCATCGATAAAGTAAAGCAAAGATTAGATTATTTGCGCCTCCAAGATATTTATCGAATAGCCAAAGTGCCCCCGTCATTGTCATCACCCACATTGCTCGTGTTTTGGGGCAGGAATGACCTCCCTCGCAGAAAGACGTAATTACTTGTTGGGCAGATACTTATTAAAGATCCGGGCAATGCGTAACCACCCATCTCATGACACCCTATTTGATGAGAGATTTGTCCGTCACTTCGATACCAAACCATTGGCGACCCTAACAGTAGGATTACGTTGTAGACATCTTTTTCGAATTTTAAATTTTGATGTACCCAATCTATTGAGTTTCGTTTTGAGCCAAAACCCTCCATGGCTACTTCCGGAACCTGAAATTCGTTTCAACCTTGGCGATATAATAGGTCCACAACATCAGATGTCATTTTCAAAACTAGTTTTTAAGCTATTGGTCACGAATACCGTACCTTTAAATTCATTTTCACTGATGGATCTAAAACTAGCTCGAAGGTTGGTAGCGCTTTCTATTGTGGCGGCAGTGGTGTTGGTTTCAGACTTCCTGACATGTGTTCTGTTTTTACTGCTGAAATGTATGCCATACGAGAAGTTTTGAAATATATTATGAAACAAAGATGTGGAAGCTTCATGGTATGTTCAGATAGTTTAAGTGCACTTCAGGCACTCCACGTCATGTTCTCTACCCACCATTTAGTAATTGACATTCAGTTCTTCATGGAGAAACTTCATGCGAGAGGCTACAAAATCATGTTCTGCTGGGTCCCTGGTCATGTAGGTATCTCGTGCAACGAGGGGGCTGACTTGGCAGCCAAGGCTGCAACGCAAAAAGCTTCTACTGATTTTGACCTCGTACCTGTTCCTGATGTCCACCATGGGTTGAAGAACCATATGTTGAAATTAGGTCAGGATTGTTGGAATGCTTTGCAGACTAATAAGCTGCGTCGTGTGATGCCCTGTCTTTCACTGAAGGTGCGACCCCCTTCTTCCATACTTTCTCGTCGTGAGGAGGTTGTATTGGCGCGAGTACAAATAGGGCACACACACCTCACCCATGCCTATCTTTTTACCAGAGATAAGATTGCTCCGATTTGCGACACGTGTGATGTGTTGCTATCCGTTCATCATTTGTTGACTGACTGCTCTTAAGTATGATGGGTTGAGACTCCAATTGATTTTTTTTTAAGTGGGGTGCAATCTCCACGAAACATCAAATGAGTTATTTTTTTAATTAATTATTGTTATTTGTACGTGGTCTGCACCTAAAAATGTCATGTAATATATATATATATATATATATATATATATAGGCTTGACATGAATATGGCAAGTTATAAATTTTGATAGAGCTCTAGATAACAAAATTTAATTCATTGTCTCTCATGAATGCCGTAATATTGAAGTTCTACGCCTACTGCAAGATCGCCCACTTGGAACAGAACGATTTTTCTGTTGTAGACATTTAAAAAATACATTCACTTGTATAAGGCTATTAAGGCCTTCCTGCCCTTTGTGCGGGTCAATTTCAATAAAATTATTGGATGAGCGTAGCGAGCGTAGCGAGCGAAGCGAAGATTCCATTTCACTACACTGGAGAAAAAAATCCGGAATGTTTTTTTTTTTTTCTTTTTTTTGTATTTTTGTCTGTTTGTCCACACGATTCCGGCTAAACCGTTACTCCGATTGCGATGAAATTTTATGGAGGCCTTCGAAATCTCTGAACTTAGAACTGCCACGTTTTTGAGCGCAATCGGAAAATTTTTTCTCATGAAAATCGCAATTTTACGATTTTTTTCATTTTTTAAAAATTTCTTCGACTTATAACACCTACATGCTTTATCCGATTTTAATGATTTTTGCACAGAACCTTTATTTTATGAATTAAGATATTTTTGTGTAATTTGAGCGCAATTGAAAAAATATTTATCATAAAAATCGAAATTTTACAGGTTTTTTCTTTTTTTAAACAATTCTTTGACTTATAACACCTACATGCTTTATCCGATTGTAATCATTTTTTCGCAGAACCTTTATTTTATGAATTAATATATTAGTGTAAAATTTGAGCGCAATCGAGAAATTATTTCTTATAAAAATCGCAATTTTACGATTTTTTTAACAATTACGATTAATTAAAAAAATTAAAAAAATTAAGTTAATTTTTAATTTAATTCAATTTAATTTGAAAAAAATTTCAACTTAGTAATGATTTTGCCACAGAACAACAAAAAATTCGCATAACACATGGCAGCTCAATGCACCAATTACGCTCATCCAACAACGCGGCGGGACTTAAGCGTTTTCCTAGTAATTATACAGTATGTTATCGATAGTTTCTGGCCCCATTCCAATACAGCTGCGATGTTTTAATAAAAAAAATCCTCTAAATTTGCACTATTATATTTGCAGTCTAGGCTTTTCCAAAGCTATTCCAGCACACTTGAATATTCCGCGCCCTTCAATGGAACGAGTTTCAGCTATGGCCGACGGAGCGCGCCACGCGTGCGCTCTATTTTCTTTTTGTTCTTGTCCAATAGCATCGTTCGGCGAGTTTGACCTTCAAGCTTAGCGTCAAAGCAAAGATGGAAGATAGAAGGAAGAAACATATAACACGTCAAACTACGCCAACTACGATTTTAAAATACGTAAACATGGCATAAATGGAATATTCACCGGCATTCTTTCTTCACGATAGTTGATCAGAAATATTTGTGATATAGACTCAACAAAACCAATAAAGGATGTTTGTTTTCGAAGCCGTGTAGGCCTCGGCCTATTCCCGGTTCTGCATTTTGCATTTTGATGCTTAATGATCTCTTGGTTTTGGATCAGTTTTTCAATTTGCACTAGAACAAAGTTACCAAACAAAGGTGCCAAGCAGGTAAGCCGTAAGTAATGATTGGTCTGATTAGTGAGACATATGCTGTCCTTATTGTTTTGGCTCTACTTAAGGTTACGGTTGACAAAGCCTAGTAGCTTAGAGGCCCTATCTCTTACACTATCTGTGTGTTGATCCCACTTAAGGTCTGATGAGACGGTTAGATCTTTTTCTTGACTTAGAAAGTTTCCTGAAATGACATATTAGACAGAAGGGGAGATTTGGATCTAGGAAATCTAATATACTACGATTTGCTAGCGTTCGGGTGCATACTATTCAAACTCGCAACCTTCTCGGGGTTTGGCCCGTGATTAGGGAAGTTTTACTCCCTGAAACTAATGGCGAGCTCTGGGTCGTCGTCGGGGAACTTTTCCCTTCCCTTTGACTACCTCCCCGACGGACAACACGGACGGATGATGACACAGACGGAGACGACCATGACGTGGGGGAACCCCGGCCCTCCCCATATGCTTGTGGCTGGTAGTGACTAGCACAAGCCTGTCCACCCCTTGTCCCCCCGCGTCACCCCTTACGTCCCTCTCTTCGTCTCGTTTGGCCAAAGTGCATAAATATGAGACGTTAAGCAATATATCAATATATCAATTGTAACAGAAGCCATTTTGGCTTAAATTCGCCTTTTTCTTCAAGAGAAATAAAGACATTATTATTATTATTATTATTATTATTATTATTATTATTTATTATTATTATATCCAATCAATCAATCAACAAGTAAATTTGAAAATATGATATTGTTCTACGAGAATCGAAATAGTGTCCTTATTAAGGTTGTCATTGTAGGCAATGGAAAGTGTACATGATATGATACGGTACAGAATTTACCCTTCTTGACATTTAAGTTGTGAATCTAGGCTTAAGAACTCTGCATTTAACATGTCTTGTCAGCCAAAATTGGATTGCTAATGTTGGCTATCCCACAGACAACAACCATACTTTTATCGCATAGAGGCACTAAATCCCATGTACTGTTAAACTTGTAAATCTGTAAATCACTATGTCAGGCTACAGAGGGCCACACTTGCCCTGCATTAGCTTTCCTGCCCTGTGGGCAAGTAAAATACAATAAATTAATTAATCATGGTAACCTTGTATTGAGTAACTGGAATATCCTGATTCTTTGTATTGCTCTCTCAACATGCACCCTGGCTCGAGCTATTTCCCTAGTGCTATCTGCTTTAACTTAAGTGAACTGCTTATTTTCCCTTAAAAATGGAGGTCTGTGCACTTTATTGTTATTTTGTTTACAAATATCATCAATAAGGAAGCCTTTGTCAACCTTAACTTCATCAATGTATCCGTTAAGCCGTCAATGATGCCACACTTTTCCGTTATTGCCTTTATCGGATACACGCCCGCCAAACCCCACACTAACATATGAAATACCTGCAGGCGTAACACCAACTAAGTACTTCACAATATTACAACCTTTGTAGTCCAAGTAGGACATTACTTGGCACTTTAAACATTTAGACTTAGTTGCAAATTAATCTAGCACAATTATAGCTTTTTTAAATTTCTGAAAGCAGATTGGCATATTGGAAAGGATTTCTTCTTTAGAGGGCTATGGAATGCACCGCCTTAATCCGAAGGCCAATATGTACATAATTTTTTGAAAACATTTTAGCAGAGCGAGCACTAACTCTAAATAAAATGCCCAGCAATAGATACGGTCATTTATATTAATTTTCATTAAAGTGAGAATAACTCTATCCTTACTAATGAAACTTCCTGTGTTACACAGTTTCATTCCCATACTAACAAGAGTACAAATATAATCAAGAACTTCATATAGGTTATTTTTAAACATTACAACCATCACTAGTTCTTAAACTAACTGTTATCATTTTCTATGTAGTTCCGCCACATAGTACCAAGTCAGAACTGACGAAAGTTCGTCCAAAGACTTGCATCCTTCTTCCAAGACTTAACAAGACAGCCAATCAGAATCTTGTATAAAAACTACGTCACACACAAAATTAGCCAATTAGGATCTTGTATGGGTGTTAAATGAACGCCCAAATTTGACCTGGAGCTCCCCTCGCAAGTTGACTTAGAATATCTGATTTATAATCATAAGAGGCAGGATATTACCGTCTTAGCATATACTTACTTTTGCAGATATAATTGCATAGCTAGATGATCTAGTTAAAAAAAGAATATTTGCTTGAAGCACATTTTAACCTTGTCTTCAGTAAAATCAACCTTTTCGACCTTTGCCGTCTTGCCCTTATCCATTAGTTCCTGGATAGTAAGTTTACGTTTGAGACTGGTTGATGGTTGATGCCTTCAAATGCGATGCACATAACACGTGTTTGTCTAAAGTGTCTTCCTTCCCGGCTTTTAAACGCACGTTATATATCCTACATTATATATTAAAAGTTAAGATTAAGATTGAACATATTATACACAGAGGGAGAAAATTAAACAACACAAAAATTCTAATTTATACTTTAATAAATTTGAGGATGTCTTTTGCCGAACGATTGCCAAAAATTTTATTTTACTTTTATATACAAATATAATATTTTTCTCATTGTTCTCTTCAATTTGCTCATCTGAAAGCCAATTACCTGCTTCCGATTGCTGGTAAACCCCCTTGTCATCACCACTACCACAAGTAACTGAGATGCTTCTTCCGTCATTTTACTGTTGTTGCCTAAGGCGCAGTTGCCAACGTATTTAAGCATGCCTGGTATTAGCTCTAGTCCTTTTGATATTTCCATTTCGTCAATCATCATGATGCATATTTTTTCTTTTCGTATAACTGAGATTTGACTGTACATAGAATGTTGTGTATGTGTTGTCTATTGTCTATACTTTTGTACTGACATTTTTACTAAGTTTAGTAGGCTATTTTGACATGATTTAAGCGTAACAAAACGGTGGTTCGCCTAATAAATACACCACACACAGTGATATGCAGCAAAAAGGCTATTGTCCCCAGCCTCGTTAGACTAGATCTTGCAGAGCTTAGTGAAAAAACGCGCCCCTCCTCGTGTACTGGTCTGACTAGAGCAAAGCCGGAATGAATGTTCCACACTTCTTTAAGTAAGATCTCATACACACTTTGGTTTTTCTTTTCAGATATTGTCATCAAACACTTTGCCAACCAGGGGACGGACACATAAGCCCTCCAACTACCTAACCTACGGACAGGTCGAATCTGCTAGTTTTAGTCGTCTATTAGGGAAAACAACTTATCTTACCACAACTCGTCAATTCTGCATGCCTGAATCATATCAAACACTCTGCTCCAGTCACTGTCGATTGAAACTCACTGGGCAATAAATCCCTAGTGTGCCACACAACAGTAAACTACCTACCTGCAGCAGCTGTTATGCTGCTTTACGATGGAACTGCACAGTGTTCTAATTGGTCACCGTCACCATACAGCTAACCACCACCTCCCCATGGATAGGCTAATATCTGCGAAAGTGAAGTATCATCCACGATGAACCTCACTCAACATTTAAATTTCGGTCACATCCAAGTATTACACATCTTGAGGTTCAGGTGCTACGCCATTAATAATTATTTTGAAATAATTTCAAGCATTTGACTGCAACATCACGATATGACCCACAGCCACACGCCCCAGCCCCACCTTTTGACTCGCCAGCTACCACAGCGCTGACAGTACACACCAGCCCGCCGGCCAGGCAGCACCTCCGCTAGCCCCCCCCAGTCGGTCAGTTCGTCCTGTCGCAGGCGCGCCAGACGTGCTTTTGCATTCGCATCCTCGTTGTCGTCTCCTCCCACTTACGGCCTCCCACACCAGTACACGGCCCCGTTGGCGTTGCTCTGCCTGGACCGGGTTCAGTGTAATATCCTGTTTGTCCACGCACACAGGGCTCGCTACATTAATGTCCCCTGGCCTCAGTGTTAGTTTATGTTAAGGCGCGCCCTTTGGTAAGCCACGCTTGACACACCCACAAATCACACTGGTTGCCGGTTCCCGCCTCTGCTGGATTTTTTTTCCCGTGCATCGATTTGTCCATTTAATTTTATTCCTACTAAATGTTTGAATAGCTTTCCGCCCGCGAATTAGGTATCTAACAGTCACAACTTTGTGTCCGTCTGTTGTCTTATGCTGTTTGCTGTCAGTGGGGCAGAAGCTTACTTTCCATATTTGTTCCCCTGTTTCGTGGACGTGCAATGTGGTTTTTGTGATCGGTCTCTTAGTGCCGTGGTGTATGTTATGTTATTGATGTTGCCTGTGTCTGGATCTGTCCAGTATGGGTCTATTTCTGCATATGTGTTAGTTTTGACGATAACTTTCCCCAACCCTTAAGTAGGTCGCCCATCCACCATATTACAATTGAGCAATGCCCCCTATCGCTCCTGGTTCTGCACTATGTTTCATTGGGATTTCGTTACAATACTCACTGAAGTCTCACGACTACAGCACGCATAATGTAGGTGGCTTATAATTAATTTAGTAGCACTACTCCACATGGAAACACTTTTAGCCATCGCTCCCCACTATTAAGACTAGGGCATAGCGCCAATGGCCCATAGGGCCCTACACTAATAATCCATAACCACGCTTAAGACACATGTTTCCGCCGCTGCACCCCCTCCCGCCAAAGAAGACTTCCCTGACCTTTGACATTTCACGACTGCCGGTGAAACACCACATAACTACACAGTTCCCACAATCCGGCTCTTGCCGCTTGTACGTGCAAACCCATCTGTGTCACACCAATAATAGACTTCAACCCAGACCCAAACACCTTTGCACACAGGGCTGCCCACTAATCTAAGAGTAGGAGCGCTCTAGGGCCATGGCCTAGGCGCCCTACATAATAATTAACATAACACCACACTACCACACGTAGTCGAAAAAACCTTCAACTATGATGCACAGCTCTCCATTGCCGCGTCGAGGATCGCTGGCACCACATAAGGGTAGCATTTGTGATCCTGGGATTGCACAGCTCCTCGGTCTATGTCGCACACAATCGCACCCAAAGGCTGCACCATATTTTTGGTGCCACACCCCAACCCAGAAACAGACATTTATGATTGCGTATAGCCACTACCACATTCATCACAGCCCCACATATCACAAAGGTGGCAGTATCAACTGTGCGGCCAAAACCTCCGATGGACTCAACACTCTTCGAATATCATACACTTGCTGCCAGGCGAAACGCCTGTTCCTTGCCTCCAGTTTCCCCCCCCCGATGCTATAGCCACATGCTATCTCCTCCGCATTGCATCTTTTCCCAATGGCACCGACCCCCGATGAACGTACGATTCCTAGCTCACAACTGTCACACGCAAAAAAACAAAATGCACCCACCTCACTTATTTAACATATACCACTACCCTATATATCTATACGACAACCTCCAATTAGAATAGCAATGTGACTACTCACCCCCCGAATCGATCTCAATACCCTATTTAGGTCCCGAAGTCGAGCAGGCCACATACCTCTCCCTCCCCCCCCCTATGTTGTCTTCATGCTCCTTTTTTGTAAGTCCGCCTAAATCGATGGACTACAGGCGAACTTCAGTATTGCTCCCATAAATTACTTCGCACAATGGTAATGCCCCCGTCCAATTCGCGACTGCCCCTGCCACCCCAACCGGCCCTCAGCTAAACTTGTTTCTCCACTTCTAGGCTTTGTCACCTTGACAAAAGTGTCCCTGTTACATCCAATACGTTCCGTTCCGTAAACACCACGACACGTACATTGAAAACACCGAGCCCGATGATGTCTAATCGACGACGATTTGAATGTACCCTCCCGTTCACGCACTTTTATCACTTGTTCCATACAAGAGTGTAAAACCACCACAGTTTCGACCCACCCCCCCCCCCGCCCCCCCCCCACCATGGTGGGTATAGTCTTCATAAACCATACCCCGGTACTAAACACCAATCTGGTTTGGATGAGTTCAGCTGTCGCACCAAGACTTTTGAACAATAAATGAAAACGCCAGCTTTAGCTCTTCATATTCTATAACAAGCCCGACACGCGTTGAACCACGCATCCTGATAACGAATGCAATGCAGCGCAGCGCCATGGCCTTAATATCAGGCTCCCCCACATGCATTACGTCGCTATTTCATGCACTGGTTACGCAATCACCGTTCGTTCGACTGTGCCAGTCTCACTCAAAGCCGGACCGCGTGGCATAAATAATCGTCTATTTTCTTAGAATCAGTAGTTCATTACCATTAACCACACACCAGAACGTCATGTATGAATGTTTTTGCACGATGATAATTCTAGAGCCTTTTGCAGAGGAACTCACCAACAGCTATGCAAGAGTACCTTTTGCGCTGTCAGCCTCACTTCACCATGAGCACACCGAAAACAATTCAGGAACCTCCTGACAGCCATTGCCTAGTTAAAGCAGGCACCTACATCACATTTTACTAAGAAGTCACAAAGTGACATTCTGTAGTTAAACCTGAGGCAAAGGGCCCAGCCACCATAGGTTATGATTCCATGGTGATAGCACCACTCATTACGGTCACCACGATAAACCTCATAGCGTTAGTTCTATGCTTCACCCTGGACATCATGACCAACATCACATAAATTTAATTAGTTTACACGTACGTGGTCACACACACCAAACTCCCTTATTCAGAATACATCTTGTGCAAAATCACCAATGAACTCACCCTAGAGTACACCACAACCCACCACCAATGACAACGTCTGACAAGTCGACAACAGACAACTGACAAAAATTTCGCCCTTGTAGCAAGTGTTGCCAACAACAACCACCGACACCTGTCGCACGGACATGACCTTAACTTTGCAAAAATATTCCCCAGCAAATAAAAATGCCGGAAATTCAAAAGCACTATTATAATGATAGTTTGAAGATGACAAAAAGGACCAAACAAACGATGCACCATATTGCACCTGTCTTTAGCGCGTATATTGCGCTGCAATATCAAATAATTTATGTAGACGAGTTTCAGGGCACTTTGATGAGACATTCACTTACTGAGCTGTTAATAGTAATTGTCTTAGGTATTAACAAACAATCCCATTATCTATCGCCGGGGTTGCGTACCCATAAAGCGAACGTGAGACCCTTACATTCCGAAACTTTTGCTGCTGTTACCGCTGCGCAGAGGTTTTTGGCACATTCTAAAAAAATTCCTGCAAATCCCCACACAACTCTGTGCAGTATGCTCCCGGGAAGCCCATGAGTCCTCAGCAGAGTCCGTTTGAGGCCTGTGCATTAACTGCGCAGGCACCATACACCTATTGGCGTCATCGGTCATAATGTTCCAAAAAATCTTAAGAGGAGAGAGGCATCCAAGAACTCAAGAGCACTAAGAATATGTGTCCATCAGGAAGCAAGGAAAAGGGATCTACCGAGAATCTGCCTGCACCCTCCTCCCCGTATTTAGTAAATCCTTTGCTGAATCTCCCCTCAATTTGAGCAACCATCAGGTTCGACATTGTTCAGAGTGCTATGTGTCCAAAGAACTAGGAAAGCAACATTGAAGAAGCCTAAACAAGTTGCGATACAAGTACAAAGTAAAGAAACGATCACAAAACAAATTCACGTATTGAATGAGCTCGTCGCATACTACTAAAGAGTCTCAAAGAGGGACAATAGATCCCAACAACAACCTTTTGGACAAACAAGAAAACGTATCAACAACAGACAGTCATGATAAAGAACTTGTATCCAAAGCTAGACCGATAATACTTCCCGAATCGAAACAAGCGGCACCGGGAAAAGGTTAAAGATAATACTAAAGGACATATCAATACCAATTATACAATACAAACATATAGCCAGGCCACTCCCTGCCAAAACATTTATTTTTGATCCTTAGCTCGGACGGAGTACTTGCCACTTTTTTAATGCGCTCGTAGTTTGTTCTTTGCTACAGGCAGTTTTTCCTTCTTGGTTTCATGTTGCCAAAGTTTGTTACCACGTTTTCGAAATCAAGTGATTTCGACAAAGGGTTCTCTCAATATTTAACAATACTAATTGGAATTAATTAAACGAACTTCTGGACATGGTTGACCGTGGGTATGTTTTATTGCCTTGAGCCGCTAAAAACTCTCTCAGCCGTTCGCACTACTTACCGGTAAAGTAAGATAGATTTGATACAAGGTGGACAAATTGGATAAGCACTTAGCAGTCGGTAGCTTGAAAGAATGCCAATAATGTGGTCAACATTAAGATTTCACCTTCTGCAGAAAGATTGCAGGATAAAGCAGGGTTATGGGTAATATTCATCAGCAATAAGTGAATGAGAAATGTTCATTTTTGTAAAAAAAAAGGCAAGCCTGACTCTGACGCCGTGGGGAACGGAACTCTGAGTAGGACTGAGGTCGTGTCATTTCCTACAATAATAGAAAAAACCAAAGAATAATAATAATAATAATTGGTCAAGTGTTGATTAACTCGTAAATTTAATTCAAGCTATCAATAGCAAACAGTTCCTGAATGTCGTGTTTATTGACCCGGTATCTTACGGTTTCCCCACCACTGCGCATGTTCAAGTTTGATTTTTTTTCCTATCAGGACCGACGACCCTGTTGTTCCTGCCGTGCAGTGAAATCAATGACGACCTTACACTACGTTTCCCCTTATCTGGACGGTAATTGTTGCGATGACAGAGGGGCGAATTTACAACGCAGGGCCGTGTAGTGAATTAAAAATAAAAGAGTTCTATAATTTGCACAATTGTAGCAATGTTCGTTTTATCTAAATATGCTTTAGCACTTTGCGCCCTTGTATGCGCCCATTTTTTTCTTACATTGTCTCAGGACATACTAATATAACACCGAAACGTGTGCACATATACCGTGTAAGGCTTGAACGAAACAACTTGAACACTCGCTCGCTCGAGCGAGGGACTAACTGACAAAGACTCACCAGTCACTCTGACGGTATTTGTATTAGAAGTGCTGTGGAAGAGGGGAGAGGTTGGGAGGCAGGGTAGCAGGGCACTCATGACTCATTCCCCCGCCCCCCCCCCCCCCCCCCCCCCATTCATACTTTGACCTGTTGGAAAATGATCTGTTCCGCGCGAGGTTTTATCTGTTCCGCGCGAGGTTTTATCAACATATGCTCGTCGGGGAACCCCTTCCCTTTGACTACCTCCCCGACGGCGACGACAATGACAACACGGACGGATGATGACAAAGACGGAGACGACCACGACGTGGGGAACCCCCTGACCTCCCCATTACGCTTGTGGAGGGTTCTGACCAGCACAGGCTGTGTCCACCCCTTGTTCCCCCGCGTCATCCCTTACGTCCCTCCCTTCGTCTCGATTAGCGAAGTTGCATAAATATGAGACGTAAAGCAATATCCAATAGAAAAATCAACATAGGCGGCACATGGCTACCTACAAAGGCGACCAAGGACGAAGGTGTCACAAAGGATTTACGTATTTATTATTTCACATATATGTATTTTTGGGACTTGGCAGGTTTGGTTAGGGGGCGCCAGGACAAGGGGGCGGGAGGGGAGGCGTTCGCCCCCCCTGTCCCCTACTGGCTACGCCACTGGTCTGGGGGCATATAATACACGTGAAACTTAACTAAGAACTGGCTTGATAGATGATAACGTAATATGAGGTTTTCCAAATTGACGTCGATTTCAAGTGGAGAGTCGGAAAAATCATCCTAGGCGCTCATTGTTATACGAAAAATCGACACTGAGAAAATTATTAAATTACAAAATTACAGTAATTTACTCCACATTCAATGGGTATTACATGAATCGAGAGGGATAAGGAAAAACATCGACTCCTCTTATTAAGTTTTGTTCAACCCAGTCATCATCAGAGGAAAAAGTGCTATTTTTCACGGGCTACAATTTATGTAAAATTGCACTTATTTTCCTGAAAAGTATCATTTAAGAGGTTGCAACGGTTCTATCCTTGAGAAATTCCTTTAACCATCTTGAACCCAGTTGTCCTCAATTGACTCCTCCAATTTTCCCTAGTTAGCTTGCGCTTGAGGAACCTTGTCGAATGCCTTTTCAAAGTCAATGGAGACGCATCCACAAGTTCCCCTTGTCCTGTGAGCTCCCCAGGTCATTACTAGCTGAGTCTCGACAAAGCGAGAATCCTTTTCCTATACCCATGTCGGCTTTTCTTTGGCCACTTTTTTCCTTTCTGATGATCTCCTCTGATGTAATCCCCGCTTAACCATTTCCATATCTTTGATCCCCCATCCGAGTCAGGGATTTCAGTGTAATTCCCTAAATTACCCTTCACCCTCACTGGTACTGGAGAAACACTAGCACAGCCTGTCCACCCCTGTTCCCCCCCCGCATCTCCCCTACGTCCCTACCCTTGGAAAGAAGTATCATGGTGGTTATCGCTGATGATGGAATTACAAAACCTTGACTAAGAAACTTAATTCTGCATCAACCAATTTGCTTTTTGTCAGATTCAATGTCAGACATTTACAGGTAGATTAATTTTTGTTCCCAACTACACACAGTAGTGCCACTTTCACCATTCTTCATCTTCATCTAACAGCTTGAATCAAGTAAATACTTGTTCACATTATTAGCAGGTAGGAACTGGATACTTTTCTTTTTTAATGACAGCAATTGCATGTTAAGTGGATGGTAACTTGACCGATGTAATAAGATTGTCCTGTTGAAAAACCGAACCCAGATACCTGTTGAAGATATTTCCTATCTCCTAAATAATAATCAGAAAATGTAACCATGATAAATAATTTATAAGATTTAAATGGATTAAGAAAAACTTAGCAGGACAGCATTTTGTTATATTTTACACATTCCAGGAAGATGGAGGAATGTAGCATCATTATCTTCTATCTGTTTTGTTAATGTTGAACATTCCAGATGTCAAGAGTGGATGTTTGTTTTCCACAAAACACCTTGTCCCTGGGGTATCCAACCCAGTATGCTCACGCATGTATTCCTTCACCCTATTTTCCTACGGAAACCCCTTCTTCTCGCGGTAACTTCCATAGTGTCGGACCACCCCAGCTTCCATTAGTTTTCCTTAAAACCCATACCTGAGTAATCACCGACGCATTTATTACTCACCTTAAACTACTTCACAAGAGTTTCCCGCCGCGTGGATGAAGTGCCCTGCTTCACAGAAATAAACCGGAGCGGCCATAATCACCTTACCAATTTTTTTCAATATTTGTTTGGGTCCAAATACCAATCAGTTTTTGGTACGATTTCCAATTTTTATTATTTTGAGATTTGCAACTAGCATCCTTCCGATACTTTAACGTCCCATACTTTTGTTGTCCGGTCAGTTTTTCCAGATTAAGAGTGTCCTTCGGAATAGTGTCTGATGACCGTGGGGCCAGAGGCTCCCCTCACTCTCTGTGTCAAGTTCTTCAAAAGTGCGGACGCATCAGCAAACATGTACAGTTGTCTGGTCCTCGTTGACTGCGAGAAAACTATATCGAACTCTTTCTTTCTCGCAGCCTCGGAACATTGTAGCCAGCTTCATGCATGGCAGCAACTGCCCTTCTTACCTAACACTCCTCGACACAAGCATAATTTTTTTCACTATTTAAAAAACAAACTCCATAGGGTGTTTAAAAAAATAATTCAAAAAATATTTTGTCCATGAACTTTTTTTTTTTTTTTCAAAATGAAGCAGGTTACGGAACTGTGTGGCGTTGGCCACATGGGGTCCCAGGCTGTTCCAAATTTACTGATGTAAGATTATTTAAATTTACCATATCTTTGGTAAATGTAACATTTTTCTATTGCTCAAATCACAAACATAGATACATACATGACAATTAAGGTAGAACCATAATAATAATTAGCTGTAATTATGCCAATTGTTTATGTAATTTTTTGTAATAATAGCCAAAATATCACATTTGAATGCGATTTAATGAAAACCCATGTTTAAATATGTAGGAAAGTCTAATATGTAGTGATTTGTCAGTGTCGTCAAGACATACTGACACTATCATTAGGCCTACATTAGCGCTTTTTTGCCTTATTTTTCCAGAGCCTAGGCTTTGGCCTGTTGAAAACTTGTGTGGGCTCAAAAATCCAAATTATAAATTTAAACTTTTGCAAAAATTGTTTTGTACGCTTAAATGACCACTAAAAAACTGAAAAAAGTTACAGAAAACAAGATAAGTGAGCATTTTTCTATTTTTGACAGAAGGATAATTGTGTATGGCCAAAGAACCCAGTGTGGCTCTATGGCCACATCAATTTTAATTGCATTGTAGCAGTAAAACAATGGTCATTTTCAATGGTTGTAGCATCAATACATTTTGTTATCTCTAATTAACGATTTTAATTTCAACTTAAAATTTTTATCTTCATAATTATTGTTTATCTTTCCTCTATTACTAGTAGATGATGTTCATTTTTTTTTCATTTGTCATTTTAGGCCTTTTACACGTTAATTTTCTTCTTCGTGGAAGGTTTGAAAATGGAAAACAGGCATAACGCCAAGTTTCACTACTATCCGCCAGTTACTAAACTAGTTGGTACCACTTTGGTCCATGGGTGGCCTCAGTTAATAATTTTTAAAAATTGATATTGATTCGTGGCGCCATTGGGCCACGCCGGGTTGAGGAGGATAATAAACTGGCTAAGCCACCGTGGTTGTTTTTTTGTTGAGTAAGTGGACCCACTTTACCTGCTTCCGATTGCTCTAAGACCCTTGTCCATTACCACTACTACAAGAAAACTGAGATGCTTCTTCTGTTATTTTACTGTTGTTGCCTATAGTGCAGTTGACCCAAAGTATTTAGCATGGCCAAATAAAAGTTCCCGAAAGTTGCCTTAGTTGTGCGAGTCATTTTCTATGGAAGACCCAGTAAGAAGACCCTTATTGTTCAAATTGGGTTGGGTCCAAATACCAATCAGTTTTGCGTCCAAATTCCAATTTATTATTTTGGATGTTGGCTCCTTAAGATATCTTAACGTCTCTTTGTTGTAGGGCAGCTTTTCCGATTTAATAGTGTCTTCAGGAAATGGTATCTGATGGAGTGAGCAGAGCTTGTGTCAAAGTCTTCAATTAGGTGCGGAGCCTCACAACATGTACAGTTTCTGGTCCGCGTTGACTGTGATGAACTATATCAAACTCTTTTCTTACACAGAGGAGGACGACTCGACGTGGGGAACCCCTGCCCTCCCCATTACGCTTGTGGCTGGTTCTGACAGCGCAGGCCTGTCCCCCCCCCCCAAAAAACCCTTGTCCCCCCGCGTCATCCCCCTTACGTCCCTCCCTTCGTCTCGATTAGCACAAGTTGTGCATAATATACCAGACGTAACTCCCAGCATAATATCCACAATACATAATAATAATTTTCTAAGCCTCGGCACCTTCAAAATCACAACGACCCACACATTCTCCCCGCGGTCGCCCCCGTAACGCACAACTAGGCGCGACGTTTCCAATACATGCAAACTCAATGGCCGAGCACCTGGGCTCACGTACCGCTCGGGGAACCCCTTCCCTTTGACTACACCTGCAACCGACGGCCCACGACCAAGACAATCACGACGACCGGATGATTGACAACAGACGGAGACCCCGACCATGACCGCTCGGAGGAAACCACTGCCCACCTCCCAATCTGCCTCCTGTAGCCGCGTTCTTTGACCCAGAACAGACCCTCCCGTCCACCCTCTTGTCCCCACCCGCGTCATCCCTTCCACGCTCCCCTACCCTTAGTACACTCGATTAGCAAGTTGCATAAATATCGAGACGTAAAGCCAATATCCAATTCACAACCAATAGAGACATTGTAGCCACGCTTCGTGAATGGCCAGCAACTGCTTCTTTAACCTTTTCAATGCACTCCCGGTTCGTGAACCGGGGCCGCCCGCGACAACACCCCACAGTGACTGGGTTATGTTTGAGCAAAAATCAAATAATCCCCAACTTTTTCACACCATTTCCATGATCATTAACTTTTTAAATTATCTTAGGGTTGCAAGCGTAGAGATGGAGCTGATGCAATCTGATGTAACACAAGCACATGTAAAAAACCACCAGTCTATGCGTCCCGTCCATTTGTTGTGTCTCCCTATATGATGTTATTTTCACATACTATTTACATTATTGCCTGCCCACTAGAAATGCTTCATGCTGGAACGTATTCACTGAAGCCTGCCGGTCATAACACACAAATAGCTATATGGTTCAAAAAACGATTTGTATAGAATATTTACAGTTTTGTTTATGTTGTTGTTGTTGTTGTTGTTGTTATTGTTGTTGTTGTGGTGTTGGTTGGTTGGTGTTGTGTTGTTGTTGTTATTGTTGTTGTTTATAGTAAAAACTATTTACATTTGAGGTTCTGAAGATTCAAAAGTGTTTCAAGCTGAGAATAATAATGCATACAAATGTAAATTCCAAAACCAGTATTTTTTTTTAATGAAAAATTTCAACCTGCTTACTCCTGTTATGTTGTTGTTGTGTTGTTGTTGATATTATGGTCCATGTTTTTTACTACACTAATTTACACAGTTCGGGCTCCGAAGACTCAGAAGTACTTCAAGCTCCCTGTTGATACTCCCTGAACCCACCAGGGTACAACCCCACATAAACATACACCACACATCATTCACCCCACACCGCTACCTGGATTCTCTCCCTCTTCTTTCTTATTCTTCTCCCGATATCGGGCTCACACACATCGACCAACATGTCGCTGTTGGGTTTTCATTTTTTTGGCAGTCACGGTGGGACAAGAGACGGAAAATGTCTTTCTGTCAGACCGTAGGGGTGTTGGTACGATGTTTGTTGGTCTACACCCTTGAACATTTTTTCTTGGCAGATCATGGTACTTTTCCAAACAGCTGGCGAATTTGTATTTCTGCTGAAAGATCAAGCTCCAATGGCGGGCGTTTTCCCGTTTTAGTAGATTAAAAGTGATGTGCATGTCAACAGAACAGATCCAACAAATGGAAAAACAATTTCCTGTTATACACTTGATAGACTTACGCACACTACCCTAACGAGCTAAGTAAACATATCCCGATTTGTCCACTGCCCCATGCTGCATTGTATTCAAGAACACATTTAGGTTTTGTGACCGGCAGTAGTGTTTTTGGGGTCCCTCTTGTCAGTTTGTGCAGTGCTATCATCGTGAATAGTGTGCACAGCATGTGCCACTTCCCCGTCTGTCACACCATTTCAGAGACCATTAGTGGTCTGTAGGGAATGACTCTATTCACCCTTCTTCAATTTAGTTTTTAGTGCAGGCAATTCCCTTTCCTACTTTTTTCTTACAGTACCGCAGCATTTCGTTCTTTGCTATGTAGAAGAGCAAACTAACTGAGGACCTGCATACCAAGTATCAACAAACAAGAATGGCCTTTGTTCAGGCTATGGAGCCATCATTGTTGTACAACACTGCCGAGCCTGACACCCCCAAGATTGAAGTTTGTCTTCAATGTCGTGTAAGCAACGACAGACACCACAATAAAAGTCTAGTACATATCCTGTCTCAACATCACACATTCCAACGAACATTTTTATGCCAAAACGATGACGTTTAGCGTTTTGAGTACATGTTTGAAAAAAAGGACGACCCTGGAAACAAACAAGGCTCTCATCGATGCAGAGATCCCTGGCACAAAGGGCTTCAACATTGTCTTGAAACTAGCCCTGCAAGTGGTCAAATGTATGGGCCTCAGATTTTTCAATTATCATCCCTTCAGCAGCTTAGTCATTGTCATTGAAATGTAACATGCTGAGGAGAATGAATGGTACCTGTCACGAGACATTGTTTTTTTTCTCAAAAATTAGGGGTATTAGCAAGTTATCTACCGACCAGTGTTCAGACAATCAGTCAAGTGTTTATTTCTAACCATAAGCATAGAAATCGCTACCAAATGTTGTAGAAACTCCTGCTCGTAGTATCCACCCCTTTTTTGTAGGCTGGTGACTTGGGGGAAGGTGGCTCTTTACTCGGACAGTCGTGCATAAAATCGATAGTTTCGATCAACAATTTTATCTACGACTTTGCGGTCTCGACGCGTGAGACACATTCCTCAAAGAAATCTAATTCAGAACGAATTTTCTGTTAGTTGTACCTGATGTTATGCCACTCCCCTTCCGTCAAACGCAGTGAATGTGGCGGGTGGAAATGCAACCCATGTGTCCAAGTAAACAGTGGGTCGGCTGGTCTGCCCCTCTCTTAGGCCTAGGCCCAATCGTCCCGTCCTCACTTCACTTTCCACTCGCACTCATCACTTGGAATCACGCACAAACACTAAAGACATCGAATCTACATCAGAAAACTCTTCATCAGAACCTATTCGCCTAATCAACTGTGCTATACCATCCTCCTGACATTCGAGCCGCCATTGTCCTCCACTTGTGAACGATTGGCGCGTGCACTCTCCTAACAACACAAATACACGTATCGCATTCTGTGATCAGACTGGGACTCACAAAAGGGTTTAACAGATCTGCCTCATAGAGGCCCAGCACCATCCTACGCGACGATTTGATCGATCGAGTGTGCCCCTCGATAGCAACACGCGCGCGCATTTCAAACCAATCTCAAAGTCGAGTATACTCGACGGCGCACCGCACTGGGGAAACACACATGGCGCCGTCGAGTATACTCGACGGCCGCTCATAGAAAAGTTAAACAACAAAACTGGACTTAAGCATAGTCGTTGTGTTTTTTGTGACGGAAGTGGCTACCTAACCCTTCACCTCTGCACAAAAATCCAAACCTCGCCAACCTTCTCGTGGTTATCTGGCCCGTGATTAGGGGGGGTTATCCCCCCCTTATGGGTCGTCGTTGGGCCCTCCTTATATTGCTTGTGGGCCGGGTTCCCGACCAGCAAAGCGCCTAGGCCCACCACCTGTCCTCCGAATTACCCCTCTTACGTCTTCCCTTCGTCTTGACTAGCTCAAGTTGCATAAAAAAATGAGACGTTAAGCAATATCCAATCAAATCAAATCAATCAACCTGCTTCCGATTTCTTGTAAAATCCCCTTGACAAAGCACTACCCAAAACTAACGTGAGACCTGCCTACTTTCCCTGTCATTTTACTGTTGTGCCTATAGTGCATTTGCAATGTATTTAAGCATGCCTGGCATTAGCGCTCTAGTCCTTTTGATATTGTCACGGAAATATTCGTGATAAAATTGTTGTTTGTGTTATTTACTGTTTTGAGTATGGAAATATCAGAGAGCTATATTGCGCTTTTATATATAATACAGTTAATAATGAATGTCTCTATTAAAGCTACAGTACGAAAATAGAAAATAAATGAAGTATTACTTTTATGAACTCCAGATAAGCGCATTGTAATATTTTCTGTAGGATCGCTTGTCTCCAGCATCCGTCACAGACTACTGTGAGTATTGCGCGTCCTTAGGTACGACGTCTCCTCGCTCGATGGCGAGCAATAATTACTTTAGCGACGGCATCTTTCATGGTCTTGTAGCGCTGCCCTTCGGACACGTTATCTGTGGTATTTCGAAACCGTATGATGTGATGGGGGGCGGGGGGGGGAGGGAAATCCATTGCCACCACTAAACTCTTCTGAATTGGATATGACCGATGCCTTATCGTGACTGCTCCGGCTTTGGCAGCCGGGGTTCAGGTCGATAGGGTTGATCTACATGACGGTTGACGATTGGTTCGGTGATTATAAACTTTTTACATTACTACAATTTTACATGTAGAGTTTTTAGCAGAGCAGAAGTTTATTGTTTGTTTTCTGACGTAAAAACGGATTGGTACAGTGTTTCACAGGGGGTACAATTGAAATTTATTTCCCCCTCCCACCTCTATTGATGTTGTTCATGTCATCTCTTATAAGGCTTTTTGTATTCATCCTTTACAAAAATTGTCGGATGACCGATCAGGATATTAATCCATACTTATTGTTGCGGGTAAAGAACAAAATCAAAGTTATATGATCTCCCTCCGAGACGTTAAGCAATATCCAACCAATCGCAGGCTTTACTTTGTAATATGATTTCACTGTTTGTACGGCCTCCGTAAAAACGCCATGCGTTGGATTTAAGTGGCTCTTTGTGCCCTCGTGGAGCTCTGACCAGAAACTTTTTAATTTGTGGGATTTCTTTCTTCATAGCATTAAATTTAAGCACATTGTAATGACTTTGTAGCCTGCGGCGGCAAAGAGTTTCAACTTTATGGCGAGTGGCTTCATTGTGACCCTGACCCCATCGTCTCACGAATACTCCTTTGTTTTTATTTTAGGCTGTATCTTGCTGTGAAAGCACTGTTTACATCCATGCGAAATAACATCCTTGAACTCATACACAATTTTCTATTAGGAGACTGTCATAATAACCATCCAACTTTGTACCTTGCCCAAGTAATTTGACTTCACGGCCAGTCTCTGAAGGTTGAAGGTTTTTTGTTCATCGTGGGCCACCCATCGTAACCAAACACAATGCTGCAAAGCAGTGCGGTCGGCACATCTGTAGCAACGGGTTGGCTATGAGGGCAATTGTGTTTCCGCGGGTACAAAAGGTTTTGCTGGAAACAACTTCATGCAAGCAACAGCTATAGTGACTGATTGCCAGAAAAGGAGTTTATAACTAGAGATAGTGCACGATCGAACGCAGTATGGACAATCATCAATACACTACAACTACAACTAGTCTTTTTTAAGTTAAACGCCGATTTTTTAATTTTTTTTAATTTTTTTTCCCGTTATTTTTTTTTGAAAAAATATGTCTTTTTTTTTGAACAAATTTTTTAGACCCAAACTTCAACACTGTCGGGCTAGGCCTATCTGAACATGGACTACTAGATTCCATGTCCAAAGTTAAGAAAGCTGACCCTCCCTAGAACACCATATGAAAGTTTTTTATTATGACCTAGGCCCTTAGAAGCCTACCTGCTGATTTATGTTTGTCCATTTAGTAGTTGAGTTTTTGTGTGAAAAAAAGTTTGAAGCAAACCAAAACAGAGGGTCAACCCTGGCAAGTGGGGCCAACCAGAATGTGGTCTCCTCACGCTTGTTCTTTGCTTTTTTTTCACACACACACATATTCCGTTGGGGTTTGGCCTTTCGTGTGGTGGGCGGCAATTGATCCATAAAATGCGCGTTCAGTTAATCGTCCCCTTGCGGAGGAGGGTTGATAGGACGGTCCTACCAATTGAGCTGTTTGCACTCCATCACGCCGACCTTTTGAGATTCGATTATACTCTTGGGCCCTAGTTTCAAACGGAAGGCAAGTTGATCCATTTTCCCAAGTTTTGAAGAATTATAAATAATCTTGTTACATTTAGAAAGGACACATCTGAGTTAGCGTTTGAAAGTTTCAAATCCCAACCAACTTTCGTACCAGCGCTTCTTTCCAATAGATAAGGCTGCAATTTCTTTTGATCTTGAGATCCACTCCCCATGGCCATTGTTATAGTCCAGGATACATTGTGGTTTCTCAGTGTCCACCCCTCGTTTTGTGACAAAAGCAGTTATCACTGTTGTGAAGAGTTAAAAATAAAAGAAACATCGTTTTTTATCTTTCCACTGTAGGACAAGTACCCCATTGGAAACCTTAGCAATCGTGTTCCCCTACTTCAGCTGGCTGTTTTGATCCTCTAGCATGGACATATTTTGCGATTTACGCGAAGGGTACACCTACGTTTACGCCATGGGCACTAGAGAATAATGCCACAAGTCTGAGAGAATTGTACAAATGGTCACATTCACTGTGTACTGGCCTAAATTATACAAAGCTCCATTAGTAGTGTGACGATCCCGGCTGTCTTGACTGCTGAAATCAGCAATTGTTTTGGTACTTACGTTTCCTGCATTCGCAACTCCACCATTAGCTAACATTCACTACATCATGCCAACTATGTAAAAACAATGAAGCTCCACAGTATCCGGATGGGGTTTCGCACAACTCAAATGTTTTGATTCCAAATTTGGACGAGTTTAGTGGATAACTTTACTGTTTTGTTATGCCCTAAAAAAACCCAATAACTATCACTACTAACTTCATGGAGGCTAGTTGCTACAAATGTACTATCTCGTACAGGAATACTTACCCCTGACATATAGTCGAGATAACGTTGAGAGAGATCGACACATTTTTGGTTTTCCTGTAGCCCCGTTCCACCGTTGACTTGATGCCAAGTGGTCTGTTATGTTAGTCGGAGAAGGCGCCTGAACGCATCCAGGTGAGTCACCCTCCTTGTTGTGACCGAGAAACATTATCTGAAACAGTCGATTACCACGATAATACTGTATTGTTTTCCCGTGTAATATTTATGGGTAATTGCCCCTAAGCGCAGTGTAAGATAATTATTTTCTGACTCGCTATGAAGAGCACCTACTCATCCTTATTATGCTTTACAAAGAGGGTCCACCTGTACATGAATTAGGAAGGCCCTTAAACAGTTGTGTTACAAACTTAATGTTCAGATTAGGAATGGCATAATGGAATATCCTTAAACTTACCCAAGTAGCCGTAAACACCCAGCAGGTGATGTTAGTATGGGCCTTACATTTTACCAAACTGTGCAACCCATTGTTAATAAGCCTAAATCCAGACAGTGTTGGTCGGGCGCTAGCGTTCGACTCTGATTCGGGAGTTCCCGGGTTCGAATCCACGTCGCAGGAACGGCAATCCTGACTGGAAGGTTTTTTCCGAGCCGTTTCCGCCAGTCAGTTTAGGCGAATGCAAAGGGATTGAGTCCTCTTAAAACAGCCCTCGGACATCCCTGTCACAATTTCCTATCCGCACATACCTAGTTCAGATCTGAAGATGGGGCTAATTGCACCTAATGACAGGTTTCCCACGCATTAAAAAAAAACAAAAATACTGAAATCCCAAAATAAAGCCCAAAAAGTGCAATTGAGTAGAAAACTAACCCAAATCACAAGTGACTAGTGGTTCCCTGCCATGACATAGCAGGCCTAGTTCATTTCCTCACATTTTCTCCCTTTCCATCTAAGCAGTGGTCACCATTGCCAATCTTCCTAATCCCAACTGGTTGTCCATGTATGAGTATGTATTGTATTTATTAGCATTTTCCTATAAGCATAAGGAAAGCCAACAACAAAAAACGGCCTTTGCCTTGGTCGGTACACGGCCTAGTAAGTGGAAATATAGAAACCGCAATGAATAAATTTTGGTAATAAACTAATTTACGACAATACAATCAAAACAACTATTCTTTATAAACAAGCAGAAAGGCCCATAAGGAGCATATAGCACATACACGTCCCAACTACATCAAAATATTAGCACATTTTGAAATCAAATTTGGTGGTCCAATCACATGGTTCGCACACTACACCAACTGTCAGAGGTCAACTTACCAGGACAACCCGGACCCCGACCCGGTCACCCGCTCAAGTCCCCATTTTTTCATTCAGCCACGTCGTTTTAGACGTCGAACACTCCCTCAGAAATTTAAGATCGTAGTACGGGCTCAACTCCAAAAATTGGTTTTAAACTTTAACCTAATCCCGCGGGGAAGTTAGCACAGGGCAGGGAATACGCGTCCGCAATGCCACGCAAATGACGTCCCCGCTCATCAGCCTATTTCTTGTATACATAGTCATAGTTATAGCTCAACTGTAGATTTTAAAACATTTTACTCTTTGCTTGAAAAGTCTCTCAATTGAAACACAGATTTGCATTTTTAATCAGGCTGCTTACAACATGTTTGCAAGGGCACCGAACAATTAAGAAGATCTTGAATTTTTGATGGAATACCTGAGAAAGAAATAGTAAAACTTTGCCTATACAATGTATATTTAAAACGATACTAATTTACAGCGTATACAAATGATTTGAGATTTGTGGCAATAAAATCAGAATAGCCCCAGCCCTTGGCTTGACGAACGTAACCTAGAAAAAAAGGTGCTTACCGTAAACTTCTTATCAGCCGACCGCTACGAGATTATGCCGCGTTTTACGGATCCTTGATTGTTAGTTTAACACATTTACAAATCAAGACGTTTTTACCATATATTTTTTGGGGTGAGTAATACTTATATGCTCATTATCAGAGCTAAAGACACCTAACGACTTCAATAGAAGGTGATTCATTCACACATTATGGGCCCACAAAAGTTGTAGTTGGATCTGGATGGTTGATTTCTCTTTACTGTCTTAACACTGCTCTCTACAACACTAAGATAATACAACAAAGCTGTTCCTTTATATCATCAGCCACACCTACTCCGATTTTTTCTTACCAAATTACTCAACTATAAAAATTTCATGCATGTAAGCATGTTACAAGCGAACATAATATAAATATAATATCTTATATTAGACCTATTAGAGGGAAGCCCTCGGCATTTCTGTCCCCCAGTATATGTCTTCTGTTCTAGGAGCTTCTGACAATGTTTTGTGCGCGTATCGAGTATTCATTTAATCACAAAACTGGACGAGGTTTACCAGATCTAGACTTCGGAGTTTTAGGGGATACCAGAATCGAAGCAGAGTTGAACCGGACTGGTGGGACCCCCCTGATTTTTCTAGGGCGCCCCCCTTTGGGCTCGGTATCACTTAATAGTTTGGGGGATGACGAACAATCAAACTGATTCTTTTTTGCCATGTTACCTGACCTGATTTTGTTGAGGGGCGTCTTGGACCCCTTGTACTTATATTCTAATAGGGTTGACGATTAACAATCAAAATCCTTTTGATAAAGTGGCCTGATTTTTGCGAGTGGCGAACTCTAGACTTGACAGTTTCTGACTATTTGGCCGCACAGTATTAAAAGATTACAGCCACACAGATGCACTCTCCCAACACCACCAGTATGAATATTCGGGTTTTGCCTCTTCTTCACACAAGAAAACCTCTACTCCGCGGATTTTCCGTTCGAATAGCTCGGGATTTCCGAGTCTATAAACCGGGTAACACTCAACAAATTACGCAAATACACTTTCAGCCTCGCGCTTAATTAAATATTAGTTTAATTTGCGCTCAATCAAAACACAAAACCTACCACCTCACACATCATGTCGTTTGTTATGGCAACAAACAACCACCAAATCATGTAACGGCATCTAGCCTCATTCATATCAATCCACTTACTAAATCACTCATCTTTCCATTTACTCCAATAAACATTAGTATTCAAGAGCCTCACAACTTTACACACACCTTTTTTGAGCAACTACTTTTATGAAAGAAAAAGACTGTCTCTGCGACCCTCTTAACATAGAACGGCAATCTTGTACAGCACAGGATAATTTTATGACAACTACACGTCCTATCCTTAGCCAGACGCGATCTGCATTGTTCGTCAGTTCAGAGGGCGACGTTATATAGCATTTCCATCTAATGAAATTTTTTATGGAAACTAGGCAAAACCTAGAGCACGCCAAACCTCCTTGCCTTCTTACCTTTTTTTTAACAATTCTTTAGTTCGTTGCTTCGGATATTTTCGTTGCTTAGACGGAACATTTAATTACACTACGCCGATCATCTTTGGGTTAATTATACACGCATAAAAAGAAGATTGGCTGCATTAGGACGAACGCTGATTAAAATCACCGCGCTGTCGAGCCTTGAAGAAAAGTAATTAGCCTCCATAATTAACAGTTTGCCTTGTCGGTAAGCCAGTGTGATTTAACCCCTCCACTGTGTTATATAGATAAAACATTTTTCTTAGCTTGTGTTCTTGGATTACGAAAATTTTAGGATTATGTATAATTTCTTTCTATAATGTACCCTGTGTGTTCGGGTTTTCGCTGTTCCTTATTCGCTGCATCACGTGTTCCCAACGTTAAGTGACAAGTCTAAGTCACAATGTTTGCATATACATGATACTTACAACGGACGTTGTCTCTTCTGCCTGCATCTCATATTTTCCGACCCATTTTCAGTGATCTGCCTAATGTCACTATTTATTGTCTGCACATTCTATTGCCATTCGTACAACGGTGTGTTCTTCTGCGCATCTCCAATCCGAAAATTTCAGGGCCTTGGGCGTAATGTCACAATTGCCTTTATTAATGATCTCTACCACGAGGGTTTTTGATGACGCATCTCATATCCGACATTTAGCGGACTGTGCCTACATCGTCAACAATTTTGTCATTATTAATCGATTCACTATACGGAGTGTGTTCTTCTGTCGCCATATCATATCCGAACACACTGTCCAGTGCGACTGTCCTAATGTCCAAAATTAGCACTATTATCACGGATTTCTACCAAACGGATTTCTTTTTGTGTTCTCTTCCTGCCGCACTCTCATATCAGCAAACATAGTTCCCCATCCGATTCTTTGCCCTAATGTCACAACCCCCAACTTTGCATATTAATTTGATTATACAACGGAGTGTTTCTTCTGCTTCTGTCATATCATATTTCCGAACATTTCATGCGACTTGCCTAAGTGCTCACAATTGCATATAATTTGATTCTACTACGGTAGTTGTTTCCATTTACTTGCGCGTCATATATCTTGAACAGTTTTAGTGACGATCCTATGTCACAGTTTGCATATTAACGTGTGGATTGAACTACTTCTTATCAACTGTGCTGTGTATGTCTTTCCATGTGAATTGGAATACGTCATATCACCGTGCGTGTTTCCTCGGTGACTAATTAGGGTACTGTCTAGGAGTGTTCTGCTTTTTGCGCACCCAGCAGTTCTTGACTGTACACCGCTCGACTCACAGCGATCACGCGGGGCTCATGGATTACTACGTTTTCGTTCGGGGAATTTCGCAGACGTATTGCTCTTGAGGAAGTACCACTTGTAGAGTACCTAAACATTCTTTAATAACTAATAATTTTTTTAAATTTTTTTTTTTATTATTATTTGTTTTCAAATCAATTTAATACTTAATTATAATATTTTTGCTTGGGAAATAGATAAGTATAGGCAGGTGGAATAACCAAATGAGAATTAGAAAATTGTAATAGTTACTGGGTCAACACAGGCAGGTCAGGTCTGTTTTATTTAATTGTTTTGTATCATTGTAGCTTACAATTATATCTGATCGGGAATTGCGAATACTTCATTCGTACGTTTGTAAATTTTAGTTAGACGTGATCCATGTTTAAATCCTTCTTTCTTTACAATAAGTTTGTTTGCAGTGTTATTAATTTTATTTGTGACAATAATTTTAATTAATTAATAATCAATAATAATTTATAAATATAATTTTTATTAATTTGTTAAATATAATTTATAATTGAGTAGTTTGTATGTTTACCAATTTTTGAGTTAGTTATTTTTTTTTGTGTTCAGCTATCACCTCTCGGGCATTGAACAATTTGGTTCAATCAAGGTGGTAAACTGACACCTCCGATTGATTTTATATGCAAAATGGTGAAATTTCTTTTTCGAAATGTTTTTTTTTTTCCATCTTTTGTTTTATTACTTGTCACAATCAGAAATCTTTGGGAAGTTACCTTGGTTTTTGCTACAACTGCAAAACTGTCCAACAGGTGTCCAACGATAATTGGTGTTAACTTCCTTTAGCATAGTCTTTGAAACGATTGCACGCACTTATGAGAGTCATTGTTCATGACGCTATAAAGTGTTCGATAGCGGAATTTTTTTAAAAATACATAACCTCTTTAACCATTTGTGTGAATTGATCGCGTCACTCGTCGATTTGATGATAAACGCAGGGTCCTTGACAGAGTCGACTTGCTCTGTGGGATACCGCTGTGATCGTGTTACGGACGATACCATATTTTCACCACATGAACTGTCAATCGTAGTACCATTGTTATTTGAACAAACCATTGAACGGTTTTATTTCCATCAAGAAGGGTAGCATGTTTTACAATATGTGACATTCAAACACTGAACAATCAGATTGTCAAATATTACAATGTCAATGCAATATGGCAGAGAGGCATTAACTTGTTTTTGATTTTTGCGATTTTTTCTTCAGGCTAATTAGTATAGATCCATTTAATTTAGGATGTGTCAGGTGGGTGTAGGTAGGACTATATTTATGTCTGAACTTAAACTGCCTTGTAGGCCTTTCAAGTCTAGGACCAAGTTCTAGTTGGACCTCATCTTGTGGGACGTCCACTACTGTGTTGGCATTGGATGGGGAACCCCACTTCCCTTTTGACTACCTCCCCGATCGGCGACACAAAAGACAAACACGGCCGGATGATGACACAGGAGGGAAGACGGACCATCGTACGTGGGGGAACCCCTGCCCTACCCATATGCTTGGTGGCCTGGTTCTGACAGAACAGGCTGTCCACCCTGTTCCCCCCCGCGTCATCCCTTACGTCCCTCCCTTCGTTGATTTAACCAAGTTGAATAAATATGAGACGTAAAGCAATATCAAATCCAATCAAAAAAAAAAAAATCAAAGTCCAAAACTCGCGACCTTCTCGTGGTTTGGCCAGTGAGTAGTGGGAGTTTCACTCCCTTAAACTTAATGGTCGAGCTCTGGTTCGCCGTCGGGTAACTTTCCCCTTTCTTGATACCTTCCTGATGACGACGACATATGACAACACGACGGTTACTTAGGATGATGACACAGGACGACCACGAACGTGGTGGGAACCCTCGCCCTCACCATAACGTTTTGTGGCGGTTCTGACCAGCACAAGAAGAGTAGAATGTACAATATGTTTGGCCAAATAATATCAAACACTCGTCCTCCTGTCTCCCGTGTCCCCTCCCCGCGTCTCCCTTACGGTCCTCCCTCCGGTAATAGTAAGTAGACATTGGTGGGTAACTTCTACACTGATAGAAATTGTTTATCTTGGAGTGGCGCCGTAATAATACTTATGCTGTTAAAAGCGCCAAATCCACTAATTACTAATTCGCCTTATGGCTAAGACATCATATTGAAGACGTTATCTAGAGCATCCATGCTTCCAAAGAACTCATTGATTATTCGACAATGTGCTTACATTACATTAGTTCCTAAGGCAAGGGTTGCGAAGTTGACTCTTGCAATAAAAGTTGATCACGTGGTTTGGCCCTGTGATTAGGGAGTTTTATCTCCCTGAAACTATGTGCGGAGCTTCTGGGTCGTCGTCGCCCCAAATCTTCCTCCTTCCCTTTTGACTACCTCCCCGACGCGACGACAATGACAACACGTACGGTATTGACACAGACGGAGATGACCACGAGTGAGGGGAACACCTCTGCCCTCCCCCATTATTGCTTGTAGGTATGATTTCTGATCCAGCTACAGGCTGTACACCCCTTGTCCCCCTCCGCTCGTCATCTCTTACGTCCCTGCCCTTCGTCTCGATTTAGCCAAGTGCACAAATAGAGACGTAAGCAATATCCAACCAATCAAAAACTTTAACGAGTTCGAACCTCATTGTAGCAGTAGATGATACTCGTAAGGAGCGTCCTAGGCCTATCTAGTTTCAGATGTCACATGTTTAGGCTACCTCCATCCTTCCTAAATAGCTCTGTTCCTTAGTTCGCAAACTTACTATTACTCTTCCAATGATACTGAATTTGATTTTACTTCATTTCTTTTTTTTTTTACCCATGGCTTGTTGTTTTTGGTTAGATTTGGATTGGATATTGCTTATAAGGCCGAGTTCTTTGTCTTGAAGTTCGTTCACAGTCTATTTTTCTATGTACTGTTCTACGTACGTTAGCAAAAAGAAATTTTTCTTTTCGTTCGTGATTTTATCTAATCTCTCTAATATTTGATTTTACACACTGAACATTGTGCAATTTGTATCAAGAATTTATAATCCTCAATGTAGTCTAGAATAAATTGCAACTTAATCTAATCTTGACTGATTTTGTCGGTCGTTATTGTGCAAGTACCTGATGGTAGTGTCCAGTTGTGTCAGTATATAAATTTCACTAGGCTTTGACACATTCAAGCTAATTACAGCTCCTCAAGGTTATCCTAACTCTGAAACAAATACACCCTTTTCCATACTTTCTGGACCTTTTAAAATCTCGATAGGAACCCCCCCCCCCCCCGATCGCTTTGAACACCTCGGTTTTGTATAAGATAAAGCTCTAGCAGAGGTTTCTTGACTTATCGTCGTCGTTTGTGAGTGTGTGGTTGAGAGTTTAGTGATAATTGTTTCCTTATGATATTGGGACATTCGTGTTAGATTTATGACTAACTCTGATTTCATGTTTTGAGAGTACAACTTATGAGCACATGACAGATCTAAGAAAATTCTTTATTTGCCCTAAGTCTTCCTCCATCAGATTTTATGGGAAAATGATTCGTTTACTGAATATTTGACAATGCAATTTGTCGATTAAACTATTTTGTATTGTTGACAACACAACTATCGAAGATACGAATAGCAATAACAGATGTTTTACGAATCAATATTATTATCGATTCCCACTTAACCGCTTATTCTTCCCCCTTTTCTTACCTCATTATCCCCACCAGGAAGTTTTCAATATCCCTGTCTGTTTTTTCATATTTTGAAAGATTAATCAAACAAACTCGGCTCCCAGTTTGTCCAACATTGTAGAAATCGTTAGTTTTCAATACGGCAATGCATGATGATTTTTACGTAGTTTTGCGACATACTGCGCTAGAGACTTTGCAGTTTTCTGATTTATTAGGTGAAATGGTTGCTTCTTGACCATCATTGCTTGACTCGCTCGACGACGCGGCCTCTGTTGGAGTTTGTTTTTTGTTGGTAGTTTAAAGAATATATTTGGATTGATCTGTTGGCATCCGGTTGTTGAGATGATTTTGATTTTGTTGTGGCAAATACGGCATATAGTCCCTCTTTCGACAGTCACTTATTACATTGCCTTCTCTCTGACAATAGTTGCATATTTAGAAGAGTAGTTTTGATTTTGGGGACAAACTTTGATTTGTGATTGTGTTTTTGTGCGTAAGGACAGGGTGTACACCGTATTCACGTTTTATGGGCTCGGATGACCCTTGAAATTTTGTAAATCTTAGTTGAGAACACGTTTTGACTGGCTAGTGACATGTTTATTCCATTACAGAATCCCGTACAGGTTTTCGCAAACGATTTTACCTGTTTACATTTCACGATATTTGACTTTCTTGTGTACTTGGTCCGACTGTTTGCGTTCTTGCTCTCCCTCCATCAATGCTATTGATACATAGCAATTACGAGATTCGGGGCTTTGTGTACCTGTTACGATTAGATTTAGTTTAATTGTTTAGGCCAGTGATAAACACGTTCATCTGTCTGTGATCTGAGAAGTTTTACACATGCCAGCTCGCCGTCACTTTGCGCTCAAAACTATTCTGTTATCCCCCCCAATAACCAGTTCAAACAGTCTTACCCAGTGGCCATTGTTTTTTCACCTTTGATAGAATATGACATGACATCTTCCTTCGGATTTGCTTTACACGAGCTTAACTCGAACTGCATATTGACCATTATGTGTCTTTTTCTCCTGATCAAGCATTACCTCTCATAGATCAATTTTCAGAGCTGGCAGTCACTGCAATGTCTCCGATTCTGATCAACACAGCCTTAGCTATTTATCAGTGGATTTTTTGGTCTCTGATTTTAATACGCAATAACCGGGTTTTATCCAGGTTTTTATGTCCTCAGTTAATAACTAAAAGCACTTCAGTGTGCACCGGACTTCTCTAACGTTCCCTAGAGGATATTGCAAATTTACACTTCATAATCCACTTTATTTTCAGTTAGTAATAATACACCTTTTCCTATACTGTCACAAACTTGGTGCATAACAATAACATCAATAGTTTTTTGTTGGTGTTGCCACGTTCCATCGTCTGCGCCACTTCTAAGAAATGATATCGACGAACCGATTCTCTTGAGTGCCAAAAGAAAAGCTTGCAACAAAGAACCAACTGTATTGCCACATTAGTCGTAAAAACTCTGATCTCCTAAAGCCCACTATTTAACGTTGCTAGCCTAATACTTAAAGAAAACAGTGTGCTGAAGAATGGCATATCATGCAAAAATAATAAGCTTCGCGAAAATAAAAGGCGATTTGGTTAACACATTGGATCTCTTCAAGGCGCTCTGCTTCGACGCGTAAGAGGCTTGTTCTGAAACGTCCATCGCATTGGACACACAACATCCACTCAAGGATACCCTTTTTTCACTAAAGGTGAAGGAACACCCACCCTGTGAGCAGTGTCGCGTGAGATGTTAACTGTTCTCAAGCAAATTTGATGTAGAACTTGTCATCCTCACCCACAACAGGGACGAGAGGAACTGAATTTGAAAAATCTTTTAAAACCCTAATTTAATAACATTTCTTTATCTGATGCCAATCTGGAGACCCCAACTATTCAAACTAACCTGTGCTTTTTCTAAATAACTGAATCAATCACAGTATGGTTGTACAATAAGATTTAAAACAACAGTGCCATGATATAAGTAGAACTACGGGCCACTGATAACCTCCTTATGTGTTGCTCCCCCCCCCCTTACCCCCCCTTTTTTCCTCCCCCCCTTTTCTCCCTTTCCCCCCTTCCTTTTCTTTTTTTCCCCCCCCTTTTTTCCCCCCCCCCCCCCCCCTTTCCTCCCTTCCCTCCCCCTCCCCCCCCCTTTTCCTTCTTCCCCCCCCTTTTTTCCTTTTTTTCCTCCCCCCCCTCCCCCCCCCCCCCCCCCCCCCCCCCTCCCCCCTTTTTTTTTTTTTTTTTTTCCCCCCCCTTCCCCCTTTCCCTTTTTCCTTTTTTCTTTCCTTTTTTTTTCCCCCCTTCCTTCTCCTTTCTCTTCCTTCTTTCCTTTTCCCTTTTTTTTCTTTCCTTTTTTTTCCCTCCCTCTTCTTCCCCCTCCCCCCCCCCCCCTCCCCCCTTCCCTTCTCCCCTTTCCTTTCCCCCCCCCCCTTTTCCCTTTTCCCCTTTTTTTTCCCTCCCCCCCCCCTTTTCTCCCCCCCCCCCCCCCAACTTCCCCCCTTTTTTTTCCCCTTCCCCCCCCCCCCTCCCTCCCCCCCCCCTTCCCCTCCTTTTCTCCTCTCCTTCCCCCTTCCCTTCCCTTTTTCTTTTCCTTCCCCTCTCCCCCTTCTTTTTCCCCCCCCCCCTTTTGCCCTCCCCTTTCCTCCCCTTTTTTTTTTCCCCCCCTTCTCCCTTTTGTCGCCCCCCCTTAAACTCCTTATTACTAACCTAACTAACTAATATAACGAGCATTTATGTTACCTTATAACACGTGTATATAGAAATTTCATTGATTTTGCACAGATTGTGTGCATTGAACTCTGATTACAACCTTTTCAGCTATTTACAGTTGATCGGCCTAGTGATTGAAATATTAGATATTTGTTCCGATTAACATTTGCAAAATAATATCGTGTTGCCTTCAAGAACAAAACTCAATGCATTTGTAAAAAATTAGATTAATTGATTTTTTCATTAACTTACAGTACAATGAGAAGTTATTGTAGTGCAGTTATCTCGTGGACCGAAACACCAATCATTTGTTGTCTTCCCGGATCCTGCTTTCCGGTACATGGCTTCCCACGAAGTCGTCCCGAATATCGCTGTTACTACTCTCGCATCAGCTCGGATTAAGAAGGACTCACGCATCAACTCGGAGTTAGGACTATCGCATCAGTCGGAGCTAGAAAGGACTCTTTGGATTTAGAGATTTCGTCGAGTTCGTCAGATCTCCTACTGTGCCCATCCGTGATTTAGAATTTTTCTTGTTTTGAGTTCGTAGATTCTTTTTTGACTGTTAGAGATTTCGTTTCGCAGTCGTCTCTTAGAGTTCCGTGTTTGCGTGATTATAGATTTTGTGGAGTCTCGTAGATTTCCTCGTGATTTAGATGATTTTCGCTAGAGATCAGTGATGCATTCTCAGTGTTCCTCTAGCGCGGATTCTGTTAGAGTTCGTTGATTTTGATTTATGCACGCATTGTGCTAGAGTTTTGTCCAGATTTACCGTGATTTAGAGATTTGTAGATAGTAGAATTAGGACAGTAGCCAGTAGGTCAGAATTCTCACCGAGTTCTATTACATTTTTATTCGATCACAAATCTCTAAAGTGCACTATCATATCATCACCAGCACATACATTCAATTGAGATCAATCCATACGCCTATACCACTTCTCGACACCAAATTCGCCTGTAACTGGTATATTCTGCCAGTAGGAAACATGTAAGTATCACATCTGTTTTACCTTTAAGAGTTACACTTTTAGGATGTTGGGACGAGAAGATTACAGACAGAACCAACTTCTTACTCACGAAGTCCCCCAATACCTAAGTCTAGCTAATGTCTCGTCGACGGTTGAGCATTTTCGTTCCTCTCGACCCTTTACCTATATTCTACTATGTAACCACTGTCGACTCTCCAAGCTCCCCACCCTGGTTAGTCTTATTACATTTGGAAGATTAGACCTCGCCTCAGGACAATGGACATTATGAAGAATAATGTGTGCCTACACATAGATGAAAGTCACTTAAAAATAGAATTATTCATGGACAAGTGGTCTGTCTTGAATTTGAATTCTAATTAATACGATAATTAAATCCGACTAAACAATATAAAAATATCCTATCTCACCGTACTGTACATAGGATCATTTTACAGTATCTCATACACGTTAAGCAACCTACACAACAATGGGGGAATGGCAATTTATTGCAAAACAATTTATACCCTCTACCCAATGGCGTTTGTTTGCGTCTGTTGAGCAGATGAGCATCTCGGGTCCAGCAAACGGTTGTAACTACTATAAAACAATGAAACTATATAACCAGGTAGCTAACGTCGATGAAATATAAACTCATTGGACCCGTTTTCACACTGTGTCAGTAACAAAAATATTTCTACTTTAATGATCCGATATTTCGATTCTCTCCGCTCCAGGACACATTCTCATCAAACAAAATGAACAATAAAAAAAAAAAAAAACAAACACCCACACACACAGAAGACAAAAACATTTCACACAAAATATTATAATACCCTCCCCGGCTGTGCATTAATACCACATATTACATACACAAAAGTTTCCGCGGCAGCCCCAATACAATCTAGTGCGCCTCAGTTGTTAATTATCCAAGGGTCTTCACATTTGGAAAAGGTTCTGTCCATTCAAGTTTCATCACTAGATCAATTAGCTTTAATTCATACATCAATAAATCTTGTCCTACCCTTGCCAATTTAATGTTCTGTTTTGCGTTCTTTATTTTTGCTATAATAAACTCTTTTTGTAAATATGTGGTTATTTATGCACAGACCATACTTGATACATATTTGCTGAAATGTTTGTCCTGTCTGCGGTTGTTGTTTTTTTTTTTTTTTTTTTTTAATGTTAATTTTTTTTGATAAAGATTATGTAAAGAATACTCGAAATATCACATGTAAAATTACAATATTTTGTCGAAAACTAAACAGCTGTAATAAAGTACAATGATTACGATTTTTTATTAAGGTGTAATACTGTGGTGTGTGCCACACTCGTGGCTACCCCCTGCGCATTCCAAACAGCTCAGAGGCGTGTAGAACGAGTATGCAGAGCACTCTTACATCAAGTGATGTTGGATCATGCATTGTTACTTGCTGAAATTGTTTTTAATTACAGGTAAGCCAATGTTTTCAATTTCCCAGATATTTCTGCGGATATTTCTCTATGTATGACACTCTTTGTGCCAAACTTGATAATTTTTTTCTTTTTAACCACATCGGAGCCGAATCCCATGCCTAATATTTTTCATCCACCACCATCAGCCTCGCGAGCCATACACAATCTTACTATTCCCCAGCCGCCGGGTAGTTGCAATCACAACGATCGTGCACCCACCCCCCTTCCCATGCTGATCTCTGGAGACTATTTCACAGCGAACCAGATGAATGATGAATTTTGTCAAGAGATGTGAAAACTGAATCTGGTGAGGAAACGAAATTCGTTACCTGAGAGCTGTGACGTACGAACCCTATACAGCATCGATATGACCTGCCGCCCCGCACCTCTTGACGAATCCTCTGACTCAGCGCACTTAGGCCTCGCCTCGCACAGTCTGGGTGTCGTTCTATGTCGCAGGCGGACGTGTTTTGTGTTACCTATCAATCGAACTGTCTATGTTGGTCCTCCACAGTACACGTGGTGTACCTTATGTCGCTGACTGGAATGTTGTTGTGTGAAGCAAGGGTTGATCGTCTGCTGTTAATGTCTTCAGGACGTTGCTCTGTTTCTGTCCAGTCGAGAGGCTCGTTTGCCCTCTTTATTATGTCGGCTTGTCAGTTAAGCGTTATTTATCTTAGTGGGCAATGCGCGTGCGATGAACAGCTATGCCTGGTTTTTAAAATTTTCCGGTGGATCATAATTAGTGGGGCATAGAGCGGGTGTATTTATCATAGGGGCTGTGGTCGTTAACTTCTCTGCAAGGTCTCCGTGTGCTGCCCTCTGCAAAGTCACGAGGGGTGGGAGATGTGGGTGGTCCACCTATGAAGTCCATGTTTGCTTCTCTTGCTGACTGCATCACACACATACACACTGTACGGAACTAATAAAATAACAATTGCAGGCTCGTTGTGCCGCAGTAAGTTGGACCTGGATCGTACATCCAGGTGTGTGAAACCTTTATGTTGGAGGGTGAACAAATTCACTGACTTCCGGTTGACTGTTCATCACATGCATCTAGCTAAGGAAATGGCTCGTTTTTACTGGTGGATGGTACTGCTTGAGGACCCTGCGGTGTGAATAATTCATCTTTGCTGCAATCTCTTCATTCTATTGATTTGCTGCAACCTAGGGAACAATTTTTTTTGCACAACCTCTCTCACTTCTTTTTAGCATACAATATATCACGCCTGGCGGCACGTCCTGCTGGCACTTGTGCAAGGGGATGCCCAATCTTGGTCATGTGCTCTTGTTCCATATTTCTACGCTTGTGGCTGGTTCTAACCAGCACAGGCCTGTCTACCCCTTGTCCCCCCGCGTCATCCCTTACGTCCTTCTCTTTGTCTCGCTCCCGCACACGTATAAAATAAATATGCTCCTCTGCATGTATTCTTCTTATTTTTTATTTTTTTTACGATTAACCCTCTTCTTCTCGCGGCTATTCATAGTGTCGAACTAGCTTCTTAGTTTCCTTAAAACCTATGATGTAGTCAAGGCTTTCTTACTCATTAAATTCAACTTCACAAGAGGTTGAAGGGTTGATGCAGTGTATTCAGAAAATTACTGAGTGGCCATCGACACCTTATTTTTAAAAAATTGGCTTGGACCAAATACCGATCAGTTTTGGGGACAATTTCAAATGTTTAATCTTTGGGATTTGGACAAGCTCCTTTAGATACTTATCGTCTACTTTGTTGTTGGTCATTTTCCCCGATTTAAGAGTGTCTTCAGGAATAGTATCTGATGAGTGGGCAGAGCTTGTGTCAAGTTCTTTAAAAGGTGCGGAGCATCAGCAAACATATACAGTTTCTGGTCCTCGTTGACTGGATGAACTATATCGAACTCTTTCTTTCTCTCAGCCTCGGACATTGTAGCCAGCTTCATGAAAGGCAGTAACTGCTTCTTTAACTAAACTGGCTAAAGCATCGTCGTCTTGTTTCTTGTTGAGTAAGTGGTGCCCAATTACCTGCTTCCGATTGCTGCTAAGCCCCCTTGTCATCACCACTACCACAAGTAACTGAGGTGCTTCTTCTGTCATTTTACTGTTGTTGCCTATAGTGCAGTTGCCAACGTATTTAAGCATGCCTGGCATTAGCTCTAGTCCTTTTGATATTTCCATTTCGTCAATCATCATGATGCATTCTTTTTCGTATAACTGAGATTTGACTGTACATAGAATGTTGTGTATGTGTTGTCTATTACATACGAAACAGTTCGTCTGAGAAGCAGGGGGGGGGGGCACTGATAACTTTACTGTTGTGTGCCCTAAAACCCCAATAACTAACTAACTATTCTAGCCCATGCCAAAGAGTTCATGTTTTTGTCGACATCATGTCCCACAGACAAGGCTAGTTCTCGACACGGATTAGTGGGTATAACTGTGGTCGCATCAAAAGCGAGTCAGTTAACGTATAATAAAATAAAAATAAAATAAATAGAAATACCAGTGGGCTTTAAAACATCCCAGATGACCACGCAAGTATCTCGAAAAATATAAGAAACTGAACTTTTTGAGACTCGAAATGCAAATGTTAGAGATTGCATACTGTCACCAGATGCCAAATACCTTTAAACTAAGATAATTATTTTAAAAAAATTATATGCTAACTACAAGTAATATTTGGGTGTATTATTAAAGAATATTCGGACGAACTAGTAAAGGATGGGCCTGTGCAATTACCCATGACATGATTATATAATATGACCTAGGAGAAAGTGAACATACCTCAATGTTATTAACCAGCGCTCCACACTTATGGCATCATTCCTACCTACGTCGTAGATCTGCGAGCAGTATCGTCTGTGGCTTTCACAACCGGCATTCTCAAATTCTGGTTCAATAGTTGACAAAACCTTGTCATGGCCCCCTTGTTGTTTATCGTAATAATTTTGAGAGCACGCAGTCTCTAGGGCCAAGGCCTACTTTTTGACGTCACAGTACACACGTAGTAGGCCTAGGTTGTTATAAGCCTAGGCCTCTATATGTAGGCCTAGCTCTACTGTGATGATGGATCTTTTCAGTTTTCATAGGATTTCATGTGTTTAAAACTCGACTAAAACCAAACTCGACATTTCGAGTACTCACTCACCCCTAATTCTTTGGAAACGTGTTTGTACTTTGTGACGTCCAGTAGGGCGGTGCAAACAATGTTGTACAGGCAGCGTAAAAAAAAAACATCAGCCTCATTTTCCATTTAGCCATAGGCATATAGCCCAAACAAAATGTACCGTTATCTAGGTTAGGCCTACGTCAACTAATACAATTTACATATAATAATACAATTTTTACAAATTCATCTTTGTTCTTTAATAACATCTTATTGAACTGCACTAAACGTTCCATCATTGTGATTGGCAGATTTATATCTGTGTCCAGAGGCAACAATGCTTCCAGAACCTGGTTGTTGGAGACACCATTCTTTCGTAGTAGCCTGTATTTTGATGCTTTTTGATCTCTTGGTTTTGGATCAGTTTTTCGATTTGCACCAGAACCAAGTTGTCAAGATAAGGAACATGCTAAATAACAAACTGCATAATACAGTTGAATCTAGAAAAACTCATTGGTGTTTATTCATTCAAACAAGTATTAAATATAAGAAACTACTAATATCTTCCCATCACTCCTGTGGCAGTTGTTGCAGGTTGCTACAAGACCTTGGGAATCGGTAGGTAGGCCTAAGGATAAAGATGACCGATTGGTCGACGAATGAGTGTTGTTATGTTTAGGGGACAGCGAGTGTTTAACTTCAATTTTAAACTCCATTCCACATACAGCGTCTACAATGCGAGAGAGACTCCAATCACGAGAAACAAACATTGACATTTTCTTAGGCTTTGCACTTCTCATTTCGACTAGTCTTTTAAAAGATGTGGTAGATAAAAAATGAAATGTTGATTGATTCATGGCACAAAATAGTACATTGTTGGTAATAGTATCTCAGTTCTAATTTTAGAATAACTCGACTGAACTCCATAGTTGCATGTATTGTCTCTTCAGCGGTGGACTCGTTTTCAATAGCTTTGTTTTTGATGGCCGCATAGCAAATGTGGTTGTCAAGACTCCAAAGCATCTCTAGCACTGCCAGGTGCGGATAGGCCAATGCTTCTGTTTGAGACCGGTCCTCAAAATAAAACATAGTGTCCTGAAAAATTAAGTTACCTGCAAATGTTAAAAACTAATGAGAGCGAGAACGTATACAGTACATACGTCTAGGTTGGCAATCTTTTGTCTGTCGCAAAACAAACCGCAGACATTTTGGTAAGGCGTAGCACACTGGGCCGCTTAGTTGAATTACATTAATGCTGATTACCTAGATGATTTTACTTATTATATCGAGTTGCAATCATATTTGACAGGGGTGTCTAATGTATCGGACACTGGGAGATGGCGTTCCACTGTCCTCATCAGCCAGATAAATTTCACTTCTTAAAGTGAAACAAAAGGTGAACTCACAAGTCACAAAAAACCGCACTTGGCTGGCTGTCGCCCGTGGCTGCAAACTGTTAACATGGCAGGGTGTGTCTCCTTATTACATCAATCGTTCACTGATACTGACTCCATTTACCGACGCAATCAACGGGTGAGCGATAACCAACCAAAGTTTGTAGGAAATAAAGCAATTAGTGGTATTGACAGACGCGAATAATCTTTGCTGTTAAAGCGCCCTTTTAGTATAACTAATATTAATACAAGAGAGGGTCGTCGTCGGGGAACTTTCCCCTTCCCTTTGACTACCTCCCCGACGGCGACGACAATGACAACAAGGACGGATGATGACAGACGGAGACGACCACGTCGTGGGGGAACCCATGCCCTCCCCATATGCTTGTGGCTGGTTCTGACCAGCACAGGCTTTGTCCACCCCTTGTTTCCCCGCGTCATATCTTACGTCCCTCCCTTCGTCTCGATTAGCCAAGTTGCATAAATATGAGACGTAAAGCAATATCCAATCAAAATACAAGAGAGGTTATGCGAAGTGTAGTAGACTAGCCTATATATTTTAGTTTTGAAGAACCTCTTTTTGGCCACAGCCCTACTCATATTTCTTATAAGGCCTATGCATTTTGAGAGGATACTAGTAGACCTAGGCCTACTTTAAAAAAGTGCATCCCTGTGTCTTGTGTCATGGCTGTGGATGCTATTATTCTTGTCAATTTCTTCATTAATCATAGATTTTTTAAAAATTTAGTATGGATTGAAATATGTATAGACTGTAGAAAGTGAGTATTTTCTGTTTGATGAAGTGTGGCTTACAGTGAGGTTTAATGTAAGAATTTTTCTTTTGTTTGAGCCCCAGAGTATTTCTTATTGCACTCTTTTGTAATTTAAATATTGCGTCCGCTTTTACAGAGCTGCCCCATATATTGATGCCGTACCTCATATGTGATTCAAAGTAAGCCACAGTAAGCTATTTTTGCTGTTTTTGTGTTTGTGATTAAATTAATTGTTTTTAGTGAAAAGCATGCAGAGCTTAGTTTTTTTGCTAGCATATCGCAATGTGTGTGCCAGTTTAGATTTTGGTCGATATGGATTCCAAGAAATTCGGTTGTGTGAACTCTTTTTATCACGTTATCTGCCGTGTTATTGATTGATGTTAGATTGTTGTTTAGACAAGGATTTTGTTTACTTGGGGGTGGAATTCTATGAAATTAGTTTTATTGGCATTTAGTAAAAGTTTGTTATTTTGGAACCACTTAGTTACTGCGCTCAGCACTTCTTCGCTAATGACTATCAGATTTTCATGTATTTTGCTTCTTATTAGGATATGGTATCATCCGCAAATAATTCAATACCTACCTATATTGTTTAAGATGTAAGTGAGATCATTTATGAATATTATTAACAATAGAGGGCCTAGTATGGAGCCTTGAGGAACTCCACAGTTGACTGCTTCATCATCAGATACATAACATTTCTCATGATTGGATTCACCAGTGGTTTTTAAGTATTTCAACATGTTGCCTCCTGGCTGTGAGATATGATTTAACTAGATTATACGCTTGACCTCTTATTCCATAATAGTGCAGTTTAGCCAGTAGTAACGCGTGATCTATGCTATCGAAATTTTTCGAAAGGTCGCAAAAGATTCCAAGTAAGCGTTCATTTTTTTCTTTTCCTTGTGTTATATTATTAATAAATTTTTCTATGGTATTAGTTGTTGACCTATATTTCCTAAACCCATTTTGGCTATTTGATAGTAGATGTTCTTTTTCAAGGAATGACGTTATTCTTGTATGGATTATTTTTTCAAAATTTTTAGAAAATACTGGCAGTAGAGAAATTGGTCGGTAGTTATTTCCATCCGATTTGTCACCCTTTTTAAATAAAGGTATTATTTTTCAAACCTTTAATTTCTTCAGAAATATTAATTTGTCAATAGAGTAATAAAAAATGTGGGTTAGGACTGTCGCTTTATTACGTATAATTTTTTTGACCAGTGTCATGGGTATTTGATCAAACCCACAAGAGTGAAGTTTTTTCATTTTCATAACCATGTCCATTATTTCAGTTTCATTGGTATGGTTTATAAATATAGATTTTGATGGAGCTTTATCTGAATCTGCTAGATATTTAAAGGGGTATTTAACCGCTAAACTCAAAAAATATATTTCATTCAGGCTAACTAGTAATGAATTTAGCAACCAACAGAAAAATTATTGGGGCCACCATGACCTCCCAAAAAATTGTGAAACATGTCATTTTTCTAGCTAGGTCCCATCGACAAAAATCTTCCATAAGAAATAACATGGGGACGATATTTATGCCTCGTGACCTTGGAGGATTTTGATCCGAAAAAATACTTCCCATTATTGACGTTCTCGAAAACCTTTTCTGTAAATCCTCTATATTTTGTTTTGTAATTTGGGCAAGTAAATCGGTCAAAATATGCAGATTACCAAGATGGGGTGTGATTTTGGAATGCATAATTTTGCGTGTTTGAGGGTATATTTGGGCACTGTTTTAAGACACGATGTATAAGGCATTTAGATGTTT
>JAMZAV010011542.1:0-18896 GCA_024449915.1 Sweltsa coloradensis | reverse complement strand
GGTGCTTAAGAATTCGTTAGCGCGCGTGACGTCAAGACAAGCTGTCGCAGTCGGGACGAGGCGAGGCGAATAATTGAAAATATGCCCTCGACGACTTCAATGGCTGCAGAACAAACAGCGAGGAAGAACACGAACAAATAGTGAAGCAACTATTTTTTTTCGCTCAGTGCTTCGTGAGTTCACCCCCCCCCCCCCCCCCAACACCGGAGCGTTCTCGCTCTCGCTTCAGAGCGCGCGTATGACTCATTACCACAGCCAGGGGAAATGCAGTTTCAAATACAATTAGCAATTTCAGCGAAAAAACTACATTGTGAAGCATTTATATTGTCCCTTTATTTGCAAAGCATATAATTTCGATTGAATACGGTCGATGCAAGTGAAATGGTGACGCAATGAAACTATAACGCGTATACAATGTCCATTAGTGTTCTCACCAAATACGTTTTATTGGGTAAACAAAACTTCAATCTTATTGACCCGGAATAAATATTAAACACAGGTAAATAAATAAACCCACTGTCAAATAGGGTTGCGAATTTACTGTAAGGCTTACTGTAAGCCTGGCTACAATAAGAGCCAGGAAGTGTGTGACCTGCAGATCCCGTATCAGTTGAGTCTACAAGCGTTGTTTGCGCGCCTACACTCCCCGCCGAACAACGATTGTGATTTGAATATACAGGCGAAATGGGTGGTTCTTCCCATGTTGGGGTTCCTAATGTGCACTACACTTTGTACGTGACTTAGGTTTACTTCACACCCACAGACGTCGCTATTTTTAACAATTTTGCTTTTTGCTTCTTCGATTGTTAATACACAAATTTGATAGTGTGGATTGTTGATACTGAATTTCGTCGTAGAATTCACACACGTCACAATTTGCACAGTTTGCACAGTTTGTCAGTCTGTCAGTTTGCACAGATTGCGAGGTTTACACAGTTTGCACATTTTGCACAGTTTGTCAGTTTGCACAGTGTGTCAGTAAACAGTTTGCACAGTTTGTCAGTTTGTCGGTGTGCACAGATTCACGGTACAATTTTTCATTCAACTTCTTGAATTCCGCGACAAAAGAGAGTAAACAAAAAGGAATAATTAAATTTAACAAACAAAAAGAGAGTACGATTCACCTTTGTACTTGAATTCAAGAAGTTAAATAGGACCCTCTAAATAGGGATTAAAGCAAGTTACCAACCACCGGCAAAACTAGAAAACTAGAATGTTAACGAGTCGTTTTAAAAAAATGGTCCTGATAAACATGAAATTCCAAATTTGAAAATGTACTCGTTAAACCTTCGATTTGAATGAATAAAGATCCACAATAATTACAAATAACTTGTAAAATTGCTTTCGAGAGTAGAAAATAGACTTCCCTCGCTAATGTCGTGATCTAATCGTTAACACGAGGGCTTCGATTTTTTTTATTGTTTGTTTTTTTTTTTTTTACGTGAGTACCCAAGCTAGGGAGCGAAGCTACTACGCTTGTTACTGCTGCTGTTAGTACATGCACACTAACATTATCCCCTCCCCCTGACATCCAGGGTCACCAGACACATACCGTGTTGAAGGGCAATGCAACAGATAAATGCCTGTCAACTGGAGGCCCCACTCGGTTTGTATCGTGACACGTGAGACGCGCAGTCGGACGGACGGGATGACGGCGAAGTGATGCATATAAGCGAGCTTGGCTCCTGAAGTCTGGGACTGTCCACCACATCTTCATTCTAGGGAGCGAAGCTACTACGCTTGTTACTGCTGCTGTTAGTACATGCACACTAACATTATCCCCTCCCCCTGACACCCAGGGTCACCAGACACATACCGTGTTGAAGGGCAATGTCAACAGATAAATGCCTGTCAACTGGAGGCCCCACTCGGTTTGTATCGTGACACGTGAGACGCGCAGTCGGACGGACGGGATGACGGCGAAGTGATGCATATAAGCGAGCTTGGCTCCTGAAGTCTGGGACTGTCCACCACATCTTCATTCTAGGGAGCGAAGCTACTACGCTTGTTACTGCTGTTAGTACATGCACACTAACATTATCCCCTCCCCCTGACATCCAGGGTCACCAGACACATACCGTGTTGAAGGGCAATGCAACAGATAAATGCCTGTCAACTGGAGGCCCCACTCGGTTTGTATCGTGACACGTGAGACGCGCAGTCGGACGGACGGGATGACGGCGAAGTGATGCATATAAGCGAGCTTGGCTCCTGAAGTCTGGGACTGTCCACCACATCTTCATTCTAGGGAGCGAAGCTACTACGCTTGTTACTGCTGTTAGTACATGCACACTAACATTATCCCCTCCCCCTGACACCCAGGGTCACCAGACACATACCGTGTTGAAGGGCAATGCAACAGATAAATGCCTGTCAACTGGAGGTCCCACTCGGTTTGTATCGTGACACGTGAGACGCGCAGTCGGACGGACGGGATGACGGCGAAGTGATGCATATAAGCGAGCTTGGCTCCTGAAGTCTGGGAACTGTCCACCACATCTTCATTCTAGGGAGCGAAGCTACTACGCTTGTTTACTGCTGCTGTTAGTACATGCACACTAACATTATCCCCTCCCCCTGACACCCAGGGTCACCAGACACATACCGTGTTGAAGGGCAATGCAACAGATAAATGCCTGTCAACTGGAGGTCCCACTCGGTTTGTATCGTGACACGTGGGACGCGCAGTCGGACGGACGGGATGACGGCGAAGTGATGCATATAAGCGAGCTTGGCTCCTAAAGTCTGGGGGACTGTCCACCACATCTTCATTCTAGGGAGCGAAGCTACTACGCTTGTTACTGCTGTTAGTTCATGCACACTAACATTATCCCCTCCCCCTGACACCCAGGGTCACCAGACACATACCGTGTTGAAGGGCAATGTCAACAGATAAATGCCTGTCAACTGGAGGTCCCACTCGGTTTGTATCGTGACACGTGAGACGCGCAGTCGGACGGACGGGATGACGGCGAAGTGATGCATATAAGCGAGCTTGGCTCCTGAAGTCTGGGACTGTCCACCACATCTTCATTCTAGGGAGCGAAGCTACTACGCTTGTTACTGCTGCTGTTAGTACATGCACACTAACATTATCCCCTCCCCCTGACACCCAGGGTCACCAGACACATACCGTGTTGAAGGGCAATGCAACAGATAAATGCCTGTCAACTGGAGGCCCCACTCGGTTTGTATCGTGACACGTGGGACGCGCAGTCGGACGGACGGGATGACGGCGAAGTGATGCATATAAGCGAGCTTGGCTCCTGAAGTCTGGGACTGTCCACCACATCTTCATTCTAGGGAGCGAAGCTACTACGCTTGTTACTGCTGCTGTTAGTACATGCACACTAACATTATCCCCTCCCCCTGACATCCAGGGTCACCAGACACATACCGTGTTGAAGGGCAATGTCAACAGATAAATGCCTGTCAACTGGAGGTCCCACTCGGTTTGTATCGTGACACGTGAGACGCGCAGTCGGACGGACGGGATGACGGCGAAGTGATGCATATAAGCGAGCTTGGCTCCTAAAGTCTGGGACTGTCCACCACATCTTCATTCTAGGGAGCGAAGCTACTACGCTTGTTACTGCTGTTAGTACATGCACACTAACATTATCCCCTCCCCCTGACATCCAGGGTCCACCAGACACATACCGTGTTGAAGGGCGATGTCAACAGATAAATGCCTGTCAACTGAGGCCCCACTCGGTTTGTATCGTGACACGTGAGACGCGCAGTCGGACGGACGGGATGACGGCGAAGTGATGCATATAAGCGAGCTTGGCTCCTAAAGTCTGTCTGGGACTGTCCACCACATCTTCATTCTAGGGAGCGAAGCTACTACGCTTGTTACTGCTGTTAGTACATGCACACTAACATTATCCCCTCCCCCTGACACCCAGGGTCACCAGACACATACCGTGTTGAAGGGCAATGTCAACAGATAAATGCCTGTCAACTGGAGGTCCCACTCGGTTTGTATCGTGACACGTGAGACGCGCAGTCGGACGGACGGGATGACGGCGAAGTGATGCATATAAGCGAGCTTGGCTCCTGAAGTCTGGGACTGTCCACCACATCTTCATTCTAGGGAGCGAAGCTACTACGCTTGTTACTGCTGTTAGTACATGCACACTAACATTATCCCCTCCCCCTGACATCCAGGGTCACCAGACACATACCGTGTTGAAGGGCAATGTCAACAGATAAATGCCTGTCAACTGGAGGCCCCACTCGGTTTGTATCGTGACACGTGAGACGCGCAGTCGGACGGACGGGATGACGGCGAAGTGATGCATATAAGCGAGCTTGGCTCCTAAAGTCTGGGACTGTCCACCACATCTTCATTCTAGGGAGCGAAGCTACTACGCTTGTTACTGCTGTTAGTACATGCACACTAACATTATCCCCTCCCCCTGACATCCAGGGTCACCAGACACATACCGTGTTGAAGGGCAATGCAACAGATAAATGCCAGTTAACTGGAGGTCCCACTCGGTTTGTATCGTGACACGTGGGACGCGCAGTCGGACGGACGGGATGACGGCGAAGTGATGCATATAAGCGAGCTTGGCTCCTGAAGTCTGGGACTGTCCACCACATCTTCATTCTAGGGAGCGAAGCTATTTAATAGACCGATGGACGAAGATTAACAAAAAGATCAAGTTTAGTCGAGAATGAAATCTCTTAGTGGAGGCTCCGAGTGTGTATAAAATGATAGCACCGCTGACCCCAGGGTCAACAATAATTCAGGATCATCCTTGTTAAGGGCAACGCTAACATAACAGTCAGACAACGTGTTCGGTTTTTATCGTGAGACGTGACAAAACCACATATGGATCTGACAGAAAAGTAATGAATACAAAAAATGGAGACGTAAAATACAGCAGTGTATCCGATTAAAACCCGAGTAACACCCCCTCCAGTAAGACTCCCGTCAGTAAGGCTGTGTGTCTGACCTGACAGCGAAGCAACTATCCGATGATCGATTGTTCGTTGTGTGACGACGCCATGATGGATCGCACAGTCGAACACAATCGAATGATTTATAGGCAAAGCCAATACAGAAACTTTTTGACTACTTTCTTTGTATTTTAATTAACTTTTAAAGTTATCTTTCGAGCGATTTGACTTTCTTGAATTAATCTCTTAGCTCAAACGCGGTTGGTAATAATACTGCGAGAATGGGAATGCCAATTGAAGCGGCGAACTAGTGGGTTTCCCTGCGTTATTAAAACCGCAAACAAGGTGAACAAAACCACTATCCGAGGGCAATAAGCAATATCACCAGCTAGCGGAGCGACGGGTTTCATAATGCAGGTGCAGTGAGAACACAAGTACGCTGCGGTAAATCATTTTTATCCACATTGCACCAAGGCACTGTGGTTGGTATGTGTAATAATACGTCGCAGTGCAATCTCTATCACCATCAGATGTTGTTTCATTCAATCAAGTACCACCCAGCTTATGTATAATGCATCACCGACCTGATTCAAACACGATGTGCCATATATTTACTATTAGCTTTGTATTCATACTGGGCTGCATATTGTGTTACTGGAATTGAAATGCTGGTAATTCAAAAATGTTATTAGTTTGCACAATCACGATTCTACAATCAGCACATGAGGGACTTCTGGTATTGCAAACACCTTTGTTTGCAGCAGGGTAAACTGTTGAATGCTTTTCTATTTATTATGCATGAATGGGCTCAAAACAATTTATTGTGGCTGGTGTAGTCTAAAGAATGTGAAATCAACAAGACAATAATTGTTAAGAAATTGGAATTTATATGGTATTGTTTGCAAAGAATCTCCAGCAACATGTAATAACCCGCTTTATATGAAACTTGCAGAGATGTCATGGAGAAGTATATCATACAGTTTCTTTAGCTAAATACAAATTTTAAAAAGTTCGTCCATCATTTTAGATATTTTGGAAAATATCCAAAATCGTATATATTTTTTTATGTTTTCTTACTATACAACAGTAACCTTTATGCATGCACTAAAGAAGAATTAACATATCCTTTCCATATCATTCGTATGACAACTGGCTATAGAAAATACTCCTAAATAACTCGAAAAGGTGCCCGGGGTAGAATTTGGCCCAAAGCATGGCAATGCTAATCGTAAAGGGCGAGGAGAGAATGTCCATCTTACAGACATCAGCTAGTATGTAAGGGAGTATTTTACTCCCTGAAACTAGAGGCGAGCTCTGGCAATCGTCGTTGGGGACACTTCCCCCTCCCCTTGACGACCTCCACGACGATGACGACAATGACAGCACGAGCGATGACAAAGACGATGACGACCGCGACGTGATATTCCCCCTTTCCTCCCACTACCTGTGGCTGGTTCTGACCAGCATTGGAGTTTTCCCCCATCCCCTAGGCTAGAGTGGCGCATTATGACCTTACGGTTGACGCGCCCATAAACTTAATTAATACAAAAATGAAGGGGAGTACTAATTTATTTCTTCTTGAAACGTTGCTACAAACAATTCACAGAGAAAGGTACTTTTGCAAACATCGCTTTGAAAATAGTACAAGGAAAATAATTGTTAACTGGATTTACAGTTGTGTCCTATCCAGTTGAAATAAAATAGCACATAACAGCTGCAATATGTTTATAAGACCTGCTATTCTGCTATCCACAAGAAAACGCTACTTCAAGCTCTGATTTGTGGGGGTTGGAGATTCCCCCTATACGACGTGGTCGTCTTCGTCAAGGAGGTAGTCAAAGGGAAGGGGAAAGGGAAAGGTACCTTTTTTCGCCTTGTATGATGATCATAAGAGGCAAGCTCTGGGCATATTCTACTCCCCGGATCGAGACGCTGCTGGACCCACCTGGGCTCAGACGGGGGTAAGCGCACCCTCAAGAATGGCTGGACTTACGCTAGGAGAAATTGTAAGTAGTATTTCCTAGACGTCATCCTCGTCAAAATACTATACGCAGTCACATTGCAGAGTTACAGAAGAGAAATAATTACACAATCCATCACGAGTCTTCAACAAATATACACGTATTGTTTATAACAGTTTTAGAAAAGAAAAACTACATCAATTAACATTTGAGGAATATTCCCTGTTGGTAGGAAGAAAAATGAATCGTTGTTCAGCTTGATTTTAGTATTGCGTGCTTGTTGAATAGCGCATCCTTCATCTTCTTTCTTGTGTTCCAAGTTTTTCATACGCATTTCTCAAAGCACTTTCCCGCATCCAGCCCGGTGCTCCAGAGTAGATCAGGACTGTCTGTCTGTATAGTGTGCATAAAGGCAACCCCGAAGACAATTCAATCAATGCACTCTAGAGGTTTCTGTGTGTAGCTATATGTAGTACATGCACAGGCACAACCATGCATTATCACTGCCTACCGTTCTTGTAGTTACCCATGCATTATAAGAAAATAAATATTATCATTTGCAGATTGAGGTAGGACTGATTATTTCTAGCCAAACATATTTTCTAAAACCTTCATTTTAATCTCTTAGATTATATTTCATACTCCACAAGATGTATGTGTATAAAGGTAGCAGAGTGCCTGCAAAAAACAAAATTACCATCCATCAAACCTAGATTATAATAACAGGTGTATTCCTCCTTCTCTGATCAAAATAATTATTAAGTAAAGCTTTCACTCGTGAAGGAATGTGTACCCTACACTTTTATAATTTTTTCCCAATCCGCCACAGCTCAATTTCACAGTACATTAAGTTATAAGAAACATATAATTTTTTAAAATAATATAATAATTAAAGATTGAGTCTTAAATTATCGACATTACTCTAAAAAATTTCGATTTTGATAAATTGAAATCGCATTATTTGTGTATAAAGAGTGATTAAACTAGTATTTTTAATGTTAGTAGTGTGTGGCCGAAATCGTAATCGCAAACAATTCTTGAGGACGATTCTGTTCCTTCACGCATAGGACTTTCGACCTAGCCAGAATGTAATTACTATTTTGTGTATGGAATATGCATCCAAAATAGGATTAAATATCGACAAAATGGATATTGAATATTGATGATGTTTATTGGATGAGCGTAGCGAAGATTCCATTTTACTACACTGGAGAAAAAAATCCCGAATGTTTTGTTTTTTTTTTGTAATTTTGTGTGTTTGTCCACACGATTTCGGCTAAACCGATACTCCAATTGCGATGAAATTTTACGGACGCCTTCGAAATCTCTGAACTTAGAACTGCCACGTTTTTGAGCGCAATCGAAAAAATTATTTCTCATTAAAATCGCAATTTTGCGATTTTTTTATTTTAAAAACATTTCTTCGACTTAATACACCTACATGCTTTATCCGATTGATATGATTTTTTCACAAAACTTATGAATTAATATATTCGTGTGAAATTTAAGCGCAATCGAAAAATTATTTCTTATGAAAATCGCAATTTTACGATTTTTTTTAATTTTTAAAACATTCTTCGACTTGTAAATTACAAACATGCTTTATCCGATTGTAATGATATTTTCAGAGAACCTCAATTTTATGAATTTATATATTTGAGTAAAATTTGAGCGCAATCGAAAAATAATTTCTCATAAAAATCGTAATTTTACACTTTTTTCGTTTAAAAAATCATACGCTCATCCAACAACGCGCCTGAAAAAGCGTTTGCGAAGCTTCCAATTTAACAAACAATTCAGTTTTTCAGTTGTTGCCTGGAGTGTGTAGCGCACTCCCAACTGCATAGAATACGCTATAGCTACTAGACCCGGCACCTCCACCAAATACTTATCTTGCATTCTTGCGTTTGTCGTACCATGGACTTCAATCTTTCTTCGGTCGTACGATATATGCGTTATGTATGAGTGATGCCGTGTTCCATGAGAATCTGCGACCAAAATACTAGTTTTCCTCCTCGAGTGTGTAGCGCACTCCCAACTGCATAGAATACGCTATAGCTACTAGACCCGGCACCTCCACCAAATACTTATCTTGCATTCTTGCGTTTGTCGTACCATGGACTTCAATCTTTCTTCGCAACATCTACACGGAAACAACAACAAGCTAGCTACCAACCACCAAGGTCATCTGAATCTCCTAACGCAGTTTTGAATTATTTACCTTTTGGACTAACATTACTTTCGGTGGTGTATTCGGTTAGGGTATAGGGTCCACCATTGACCCCAAAATATTGTCAAACTTGGTATTTTTCGAGAGAGGTCTCATTGGCAAAAATCTCCCATAAGAAATAACATGGAGACGATCTTTATGTCCCGTGACCTTGGAGTATTTAGATCCAAAACAATATTGGCCATTATTGACGTACTCTTAGCCTTTTCTGTAAATCTTCTATATTTTGTTTTGTAATTTGGGCGAGTGGTTCGGTAAAAAAATGCTGGTTATCAAGAAGGGGTGTGATTTTGGAATGCACATTTTTGCGTGTTTGAGTGTAGGCCTATATTTTGTGCCCAGTTTCAAGACACGATGTTATAAAGAGCCATTTTAGATTAGTATATATGTGGAACAAAAAATAAACAGGTTAAAACCGATTTCAGAAATTTCCCAAAACGCTAATTTTTGCTATTTTCTGGATTGAAAAATTGAAAAATTCGTGTAAAATCACAGTTACAAGATAATTTTTTAAAGGGTCATTTTAGTGTAATATTTTGCTACAGGGCCTAGATTATGTGGTAAAAAATAATTGTTTGGGTTAACTTAAAGTGTCTTAACATTTCGACCTTTGAGGGTTTATTTATATTCCTGTAATGGCCGAATTTCCTCATAACAGAGTTGAGTACAAATCCTTTGTAAAGTCAATTTTCGTACTTTATTGGTTGATTGACCTTATCTACCCTCAGAGGTAGATTTGGGTCGATTGTTGTTGATTATTAAACCATTTGGGGTTTTCGATTAAAATTATTCTCCACCGAGTTGAATTTTGTACCTTAAAATACCCTTTTCGACCCATTTTACCCATGGGTCATGGGTCAAAAAATCGATCCCTGTATACATATCTACCCTCAATTCGACCAACATCTACCTTTTGGATTTACAGTGTAAGTCTTTCTTAACCAATGATTGAATTTTATTTTTTATTTATTTATCTTTATTTGTTTATCTCTAACAACAGGTATCAAAACCCACAAGTGTTAGGCAACACAACCTGTGAAAGGTTAATGAAGGTTATGTATGGTACACTGTAATTCAGGCAATAAGCGAGGTAACGGCTCTTACACCGGACACACCTAGGGCTGGAAGCAGGAGAGATCGGCTGCACGCTCAACAGACGGATACTATTTGGTTTTGTGGGTGGCCCTTAAGAGCAAGTATTCATGAACAATTACAACAGGTGCTCGAGATAAAGATACACCTTGAATCTGCGGAGAGGGCAGCTATTGTGTACAGTTATTACAGTGCTATAAACACTAACGCCACTAGTTTAGCCCTTTATGGCTCTCAGATCCCCATGCAAACGCCTGATCCTCGGGGAAATACTGTATAGACATGATGTTATATCTTTCCTAACGGCCATTTTGCATATTAAACGATGACAGGTCCGTAAACCCCTAACAGTGTTATTTCGGTTTGCTTGCACAGCCAAGTAATTCCATTAATAACTAGGTTGAAACATGAATTATTTCCAGGATTATTGTTCGTTGATGATGGATGCCATCACTAGCTACATGGGTCGTTTGGTTTGAATCCAGAGTCCACTACGCAGATTATATCCGGACATTTGTTACACGTAGTTTCGTTATGTTTTATCCTCATGTGCTTAATGTGACGTGAAGAAAATATGGATATAAGCCAGAATAGTAAGTTTTACTGTATTTAATTTCAAATAAGAATTGTAATGTATTTGTACGTGGCAGGTAATAAATTTCAAAGATTAACTCATTTAAATGAAGCTGTATTACCAGTCAATGGATCGAGTAACAACTACATGAATAATAATTGAGTAATACTTAAAATAATTATTAGTAGAAGGCTTTGGCTTCATAACCACTGAAGAAACAACCACCGTATTAATGTGCTCATTACAAATGGAGATAATCAGTTTTTTCGACAAAAATGGACTGCTTTGTTCAATCCCCATATATTTTAAGAGATTAAGTTTTTAGCCAAGTCCTTGAGATAAATGCATTAGGAAAACCTAACAAAATACAACGAACATAGCACATCAACATTAACGTCATTTGATTTTAAAACATGAACATAAATCAAAGCTGATTGCACTCGGTGCTGGTTCTTGAGCGTAATAACTCGGAAAACAATCAAGGAAATGTTAAACCATGGATTTACAAGGCGCCAGTTACTATTCCAAACCCATGGTTAAACCATTGTTCAAATAATGTCGTAGAGAGTAATTTTTCAGTTTTTAATCGGGAAAATTAACGTCTGCGACTTACCTAATTAATCAGTCATTAAGGTAAGCCAAAGCCTTTGAAAATATTAAAGTGACAAAAAGCAGTATCAATATCAAGCTCTCGTTACAGTCTGTGTTTGCTATATTTAGTTTACTAGACCACCTTGTTTCTGGCAAGCTAATTTTTAGCTACATTTCGCCTTTTTAGTAATCCGTCACCCTTTATGCTATAAAAGGTGTAGAGGTTATCACATGGAGAAGCTGCTACCGAATTGGGGCAAACTCAAAAGGCATAAATATTTTTCGTGGATGTATTTTCATTTCCTGGATTCGTTCTGTAGTCGTGTGAATCTTGAAATGTAATCAATTTTTAGTATTCACGTTGACGTCAAAATCTCAATCGCGAGCAGAAGATATTTCCAGAATCCTGTTTCTGCAAAAATATAGATATTGAGGTTTTGAAATAAGATGGCGTGGATCAGAGTACAATAGAAGAATACCAACTTCGCCACCTTGGTCATAAAGATAATCGCCTTGTCGTCAAATACATCCACTGGCGTCAGATCAAGTGCACGGCAACACGGCACAATGTAGTAATACAACCATATTTGTAAGAGTGCCCCTTACCAAACTCTAAGCCGGGATTTGGCAATGGCCTCTCTACGGGTAGGGGGGGAGGAGGGGGCGAGATCCCTCAGGAATTTCATCGAGCAAAACTTTCATCTTCAAACCGTTGCGGGAATCCAAAAATTCGATTATCTTTATGGTGAGCTGTGACCTCTACGATCAGAAGTAGGCTATCGATATATACCGGCACCGGCACGGATTTCGAGCCGAGTCGAGCCGGCCTCAGCTCAGTCGCAATTGCATTCCGATCTTCTTCTTTCAGTCATATTGTTTCATTTGTAGATGCCTGGAGAAAGTGAAATTGCCAACATAAATCTCTTTCCAAAGTAAACGCCCACCTACTTTCATGAACTAAAGTTTTAAAAAATCAAGAAAACTATGTCTCTAAAGTATTGTAACCCTGTTTTGTTTTCTTGCACGGGGAAACTCTAGGAAAGTTGTGAAAAGTGATGGAAATTGAGTTTCGAGAAGGTGCCGGATCAGAACGGGAGAACATACATGAATATAGTAAGAGAAAACTCCTACGAGGGACGGAGAAGTTTCTTGATCTACAAGACTTTGCTTTGAGAGAGTATGGCGGCAGGAGATGCCTCAGAACAATATGTTTGTAGCTCGAGGTTGTAAATCTCGTCTAGTCAAGTGCGCCGCGCTTGCAGTGGCGTGGCTGGGAGCGCGATTACGCCAAGTGCGCCATATTTCCCAGGGAGGGCTATTAAGGGATTATCATGCGCCCCAACCCCCGCCCGGGCTAAACTGCGCCGAGGTTGTTTTCCGAGTCAAAATTACAAAAACCAAGAGGCGAACAAACTGTTTCAAGTGGCGCATCTAAACTTCTAATCGACTTCATCCAACGGCGACGCAGACGACACAAGTTGGAAATCAGTTTTAAGTCGCCTTCTTCCTCCTTCCCCGCTGCCAACAAACTAAATAAACAAAACTAAAACATCTTTCGAACTGTTTTGCTTTTGCAACAAGACTTATGAATCACTTTAACCAACACATTTCTAAAACTATGAATCAAACACAAGAACAGGTGTATCTAGATATTACGTGCACATGGTGTTGGAGCAAATGTGGGCAATCGTAAATATTACAGTGCAATAGTAATTTACAAGGTTAAGTTTAATGAATATTAAATATATTTTAGAGATATATTATAAAATAAGTCAACAAAACAACCTTAATTAATATAAGCACTAGAAATGTTAATTAAGAGGGAATAGGACACATTTTGCAGTTGGCACATATTTATTCGCTCTGCCAGTAAGAATCCGACGTATCTGAAACTTTAAATATTTGTCAATAAATCTTACATGGACAACCCTACAGTCGTTGATCTTCAATATTTTATGTTTATCAGCCACGATTAATCCGCGAATGTGGTCAATTTTAATTTTTTAAGAACATCCAAACACCTGAAATTCATTTTTTTTAATGATTTAAAAATAAATGCTTGAAAAGTGTTACTGCAGAGCCCCATGGTTCCGCTTCCTTGACAACTACCCAAGATTGTGAACAACTGTGGTGTCAGTCGGCCGAGCGAACAGGGATTTGTTTTTCTTATTGAATGTTTTTCTTAATGAATGTCCTATTACTTTTTTATCCTATTAAAGAGGCTATTTACTCCCAAAACTGGTTTTTCAACACATAATCTATAGCATAATATTACACTTCAATAAGCTGCGATTTTATAAGATTTTTTAAAGATTTTTATCCTGAAATTTGCGAAAATTGGCGTTTTGGTGAATTTTTAAAATCGGCTTTAACATGCTATATTCGTGTTCCACACAGATACTAGAGCATCATACCAATCAAAAACGGCCCATTACATCATCCTGAAAAGCTTTGATTTACTGTCCCCCACTGAAAATCAGTTATATAACTGAGTGGGTAGACTTTAAATACAATTTTATTTTTATTTTTATTTAAACAGTACACAAATATACACTCAAAACGCGCAAAAATATACATTCCAAAATCACACCCCGTCTTAGGATTCAGCATTATTTTGACCGAACCACTTGCACACATAATTTCATAATAAAATATTCACAGAAAAGGCTGTCAAGTACGTCAATAATGGCCATTATTCTTTGGCCTTTGACTACCTCCCCGACGGCGACGACAATGAAAACACGGACGGATGATGACACAGACGATGACGACCACGACGTGGGGAACCCCTACCCTCCCCATACGCTTGTGGCTGGTTCTGACCAGCACAGGCCTGTATACTCCTTGTTCCCCCGCGTCTCCAATTACGTTCCTCCGCTTGGAAAGAATTAAACATGGTGGTAACTCACACTTATAGAAAATGTTTTATCTGGGAGGCGTGAATAATCTATAAGCTGTTAAAGCGCCCTAAAACAACTAATACTAATGGATCAAAATCCTCCAAGGTCATGGGGCATAAAGATCGTCCCCATGTTATTTCTTATGGGAGATTTGGGCTATTAACTCAAAAAATTAATTTTTTACCGCATGATCTATCGCACAATACTACACTTAAACGTCAGTTTAAAAAATTATATCTTGGAACTGTGATATAACACGAATTTTGTAATTTTTTTATCCAGAAATTTGCGAAAATTGGTGTTTTGAGAAATTTCTTAGATCGGCTTTAGCCTGCTTCTTTTTTGGTCCACATAAATACTAGAGCAAAGTACCAATCAAAATGCCCATTTTTTACATCGTGTCTTGAAACTGTGCCCAAATATACCCTCAAACACGCAAAAATATGCATTCCAAAATCACACCCCATCTTGGTAATCAGCATATTTTGATCGAACTACTTGCCCAAATTACAAAACAAAATATAGAGAATTTACAGAAAAGGCTGTAGAGTACGTCAATAATGGCCAATATGTTTTTGGATCAAAATCCTCCAAGGTCACGGGGCATAAAGATCGTCCCCATGTTATTTCTTATGGGAGATTTTTGCCGATGGGACCTAGCTCGAAAAATGTCATGTTTGACAATTTTTTGGGAGGTCATGGTGGCCCCAATAATTTTTCTGTTAATTACTTAATTCATTACTAGTTATAGCCTGAATGAAATATATTTTTTGAGTTCAGCGATTAAATACCCCTTTAACGATGGGACATGGCTCAAAATTTACCTTGTTTGACATTTTTTCGGGTCATGGTGGACCCAATAATTTTTCTTTTACTTTCTAAATGAAATATAGTTTTGAGTTTCGTGGGTGAATACCCCTTTAAGACAATTAATTTAGTATATAATTATATATTCAGACAAAAAAAGAGTTTACCGGATGCAATGACCACCCAACCTCAATACTTAGTTAAGAATAAGACAATCAACGAAGTTCCCACTTGCGATTATATGTTTTTATACTAAAAGCTCAAGTCGTAAGATCTTAAGAGCCGCTTGCGTCGTTATCAAATATTCTACTTTTTACTATAAACATTTTATCAAGAAGAATCACTATATTTGCTTGCATAAACTATGTTATCCTGAGTGCATGATGTATATATTATTTTACAGCTAGATATGCGACCCAGCACAAATATAGGTTAATAAGATCTTATATTTGATCTTATCTCACGCTTACTGAAGATAAACGAGAAGTGTTTCTAGAAGAAAATAATAACGACACTTGGAGAAACACCGTACGCGACTGACCCCGTTGAAATTTAATTAAAGTGTCTTGACCAGGGTTCTTTAAATCGTTCTCCCTCTCTCTCTAATCCGCAAAGCATCGCACCCGAGTCCCGAGTCAATTGCACTGGGTAACACGGGGTCCGATAGAACGAGTACTGGGACTGGTGAAGTGCAGGCCAGATGTAATAACTGCAAACAAATAGTTTAAAATGTGGTAATCTTGTGAAGCAGAGGCCAGCAGGCAGCAGGGTTAGGCGGCAACGAAGTTAGAGTCGAAGAAATGTATAGAGTTGTGAGGTACTCACCTCAAACCTCATCTCAAAACTTTGATCAAGTATCAAAATATTGTAGATAGCTAAGAACAACGCCACGACATGCATTCTTCTTCCTCGACATTTGTGTTATCCTTGAATATGCATTACACCAATATAGGGGTAAAATCATGTTTGTAATAAGCACCACAAAACATGCAATTTTCTTTAAATGTAAGTGTTCATAACATTGCACATTTTTTAAAATTTAATTGTATGTCCTTTTGGAAAATCAAATTTATTTAAAATACATTTCAATAAACATGACTTGTCCTTTACACGCCCTTATAATTCCATAAAAAAAAACAGTTACACGTTTAAAATTCAACTGGCAACAATATAAATAGAACACGGACAAAATAAGTGATGCGTTTAAGTTTGATTTTTTATATATATATAATATAAAGAATACAAAGATGCTAAAATTTTACAACAATCGTTGTTAGAATTAAAAACATATTATGATAATCGTAAAAAACAGTGTAGCAATTGTAAATGATTGCAATAATTGCACGATATGGCAAAAAGATGATACAAAAATCATGAAACTTGTTGAAAATACGAAACATGTAACAAGCAGCAGATTATCTCTTCCATGAGGCAAACATAAAATACAAGTGCGTTGCAGTGAGTATATTGAAATAGTGTTATCCAATCCAAACGTGCGTTCGTCTGTGCGTGTAACGTCTCCCGCTAGAATCCGAACACGACATCCGACTAACATGCGTGTATTGTTGTCATTGTCCTTCATCAAGAATGATATCGATTGAGAATGTTTTGGCGACTCTATGAAACAGTATTATTTACTACAATTCAGAAATTAAAAAAGTCCGCCCCAACCGGGAATCGAACCACGGATCTCCCGCATTCCAGACAGGCGTCTTAACCACTAGACCATCAGGACGGGTCCATTTTAAACTCTGAATTGTAGTTGCATTATAAATACATATATACATACATATACAGATTCCCCCCACTAAATAGCAGATACCTTTGTACACCAGTATCGCAATAGTATCGATAGCCCTAGCCTACCTCCATGCGGTTTTCACACCCGATATCTGCTCTCGTAACAGAAATCTCACCCCGCTTATATTATCCGTTCATAATAATACGATGCTAGCATCAATAACATACGTGTGTTTGTAGTGTTGTGAAAACATGCGAGCATGTATAGCTATCCTGGTTACAACCCACGTATTTTCTAACGATGAACAGAGTAACACAGAATGTACGTGCGTAGCTTGACGTGACGCACAATGATGTTAAGTCTACATCCAACCAAATTACAGCATTGTACTTGTTAGTGATGTTTATTATTAGTCAGTAGTCATCAGTATTTATTATTTGTTTCCAATCACAAAATAACAAACCAAATGAGGTTGGCATAACAAAACAAAGTTCAAAACACATTTTCTCTACATGCGTGATGATTAAATGGAATCTGTTTGTAGCTTATTAACGAACAGAATAATCACACAATTAAAAATGTATTGAAATACAAATTTACTTAGGATAACAAATTATGACACAGGTTAGGTAGGTAGAAGGTAATCAACAATATGTTTAAAAATCTGTTTATTAAATTATTCAATAAGATAAAGAAGCACCTCCTATGTATAGTTCTTGACCTCTTGCCTTACACAAATCCCCTGGGGCCCTGACAAGTCAGGCGGAATAAGTGGATGCTTCTTTGTCCCCCTTTTAGGAAGATTCTAAAGAAATCGCGGGTTACAAGTGCTTCATAATGCCATTGATTTTGCTAAATAAAGAGCTTTTCAAAAGAAACACGGTTTACAAGTGGTTTAACATTCTATTCCTTTTGACGAATAATCCTTCCTTTGTAAAATAGTTTGGGCCAAACCATCAGGTCAAGAACTTTATCACTTTTGTGTCCGGCCGTCTGTGCGCGTGTCACGTTTCACGATACAAAACGAACATAACCTCCGATTGACACGATGATTTAATTAAATTCCTTTTCAACAAGAATGATACATAATATGTTTTGGTGACCCCGAGGGTCAGCGGGTTTGGGTTTGGGTTTGGGTTAAGCCTAACAAAATATTCGATCCGGCACCATCAAGCACCAAAGTAGATCAATGTTGGACGAACTTCGACAAAAGGTTGATTAAGTAGCTTCGCTCCCTTCCTGTTTTGAGTGCAGCCGTACCCGTGCTTGTTATAAGCAATTACCGTGAAGCAGGGTGACGTACGTTTGAATTGTACTTTTGTTTGTAGTCGTGTACTCAATATGTACTTAGTACCAGTACTGTGAAGAAACCGTACTACATAAAGTGTGATCGTAAAAAGTTACTACTATTGCTCGAAATGGAGCAGTTATCCAAGTAACAAGGCAGCCTAATGTAAACGGAGTATCAGCAAGGAACGAATAACCCGTTTAAAGCTCTATCGCTTTAAAGCCACACCATAATGTTTGTGTATCGATAGTCAAGATCGAACTCAATAACCACGGGGCTTGACTTTGTTAGTCGACATTTTAACGGGATGGGTTTCACAGATCAATCAACCGACCGCGCTACACATTCATCTACTCTGTCCAAAATGACTCGTCAATTATTTATATTTCCATCAGAATATACAGGCAAGTATTTCGGAACACACAATTCAGTTATAATTAGTAAAGCGGCGGGGCTTAGAGGAGAACCGACAATAGCACGCGAATATTAGCACAATATGTACGTAATGATTATCAATGGACGGCGGATTAACTACAAATATGTGGATGTGCTCCGACAAAGTTTGCTGCCGCGAACATTCATCCATATTCTAGCCGAAGTTCCAGACTAACTACTTACTAATGGGTGTAACTAAGTTAGAGCAAAGACAAGACAATGCCTGAGGGGGGATCCATGATTGATTAGGGAAACCGGAGAGAGGGAACGAAAATCAATCCAAACAGCAAATAGACCGATTTGTTGGTTCTGGGGGGTTAAGGGGGGGGGGGGGAAGAAGAGTGGAGGTGTCAACATAATGTGAGGCAG
>JAMZAV010011541.1:0-34191 GCA_024449915.1 Sweltsa coloradensis | reverse complement strand
ACCAGTTGTACTTTGGTACGATACAAGGCCCACAACATAAGGGTTCATATAATTTATACGTTCATCTGGCCCCGCCCTATAGAATATCCGTATGTATTTTAACTATAAATTCTTATCTATATATATATTGCAAATAATAGATTTTGAATTCATATTGAGCCACACGATACCTCGTCTTCACAAAGTGGTTCTACGGCATATTTGTCCCCCCAAAACCCTTTATTTATTTACACTGTGCTGGCTTAAAACATGTGAAGGATCTAGGGGGTGTTTATAAAGGTATTCTCCTTAGGCTGCCATAAACGGTGCTACGCCCCCTCGACACTAGCGCATTCTCTAGGTGATTTGAGTTCTCTATGGGCCTAGTGTTCATGCTGAGGGGCGTTTACCATGGTGAACAGATGTAGGCCAAACTTATTATTAACTCGGGGGAAAAAAAATCCAAATTTTCCCTTCTCATCAATCAGAAGAAAAACTATCTAGCTATCTAGCATCTATCTAGCTAAAGCAAAGGGGTAGTCTTATTGCTAGTATTTTTTACAGCCAGGTAGGTCTACTTTTATGTGCTGAAATTAAATGTGTTTATTTTCTTTGCTCTCTTTTAGTAGCATAGCTACTACTACGATATTAGTTCAATTTTAAAAGAATTCTCATTACTGGTATACCTGTAATCCAAGATATAACATCGAAATAATATTATTACAAAAATCGCACTTTTACCATTTTTACAATTTCGTTCCTAAGGGAATTAAATACATTAACTTTATATCCTTGTATTGTTGGTTAGAATATTCACGGAGATTACCACGATTTGGTACTCTTTAAAAACCGTTGTATGTCAACAATAGCAAAAAAAAACGATATAATTTAGGCCCAGCTTTTTTTGGATTAAGGGCGCAAAAAAACCGTTAGTTACAATGCGCCACTCTAATAGTGGGTATGGGGCATGCTGGTCAGAACCAGCCACGGGTAGGGGGAGGAAAGGGGGGAGTTCTCACGTCGCGGTCGTCATCTTCTTTGTCATACTCCCCTACCCTAGCTAATAGACGACGTGAGAAACCAGGGCGCTCTAGCTGTTGTTTGCGAGATGGACTTTCCCTCTTTCCTCGCCTTTTACGATTAGCAGTGCCCATGCTGACGGTCAATTACCCAGACAGGAGCAAAACAAAACGTTATAAGAATGCATTTCAAATAATATGGTTTAATGCATGAAATAAGCTCATCCTTCAACGCAACTATCATAATACGCCGATCTAGCCTAGGGAACATTGGAAGGAAAGGGGGGAGTTCTCACGTCGCGGTCGTCATCTTCTTTGTCATTCTCCCTGCCCTAACTAATAGACGACGTGAGAAACCCCGGTGTTTTTTTGCGAGAGGGACTTTCCCTCTTTCCTCGCCTTTTCGATTTCAGTGCCCATGCTAAAGGTCAATTACCCAGACGGCATTAACAAAGCGAAAAAAAATTGCAATTCAAAAAATTGACATCAAAAAACTTACCCTTCAACGCAACTATCAAATACGCCGTCTAGCCTGGGGAACATTGGGGAAGGGGGGGATTTTCTCACGTCGCGGTCGTCATCTTCTTTTCATTTCCCCCCTGCCCTATACTAATAGACGAGTGAAAAACCAGGGCCCCCTCGAGGTGTGACACAACGGAGACCCCTTGACGGGGGGGAAACTCCTCCCCTCCCCATCCTTGTGCTGGTTCTGACCGCACAGGCCTGTAAACCCCTTGTCCCCCCGCGTCACCCCTTTTACGTCCCCCCCTTCGTCTCGATTAGCTAAGTTGCTAAATATGAAATTTGAAAATATCCAATAAATAAATAAATAGCTAATGTTTGCGAGATGGACTTTCCCTTTTCGTTTTTTTGGTTTAAAAAGGACGCTTCACCTTTAGGTCAAAATGCACCACTCTAGCCTAGGGGGGGGGGGGGGGGGAGGGGCCCATGCGGGTCAAACCCCCCGGTAGGGGGGGGAAGGGGGGTTTCTCACGTCGCGGTCGTCATCGTCTTTGTAATCGTTCGTTGTGTCATTGTCTCGTCGCCGGGGGGTCTCAAGGGGAAGGGGCAAGGGCCCCCACACGATTGCCAGAGCTCCCTCTAGGTTTTGGGGATAAAAACTCCCCGCTTACTAGCTTTTGTTTGCGAGGTGGACTTTTTCTCTTTTAATCCCTTTTACGATTAGCAAGCCATGCTCTCGTCAATTTCCCCGACGGGGCAAAAAAAAACGAAAAAAGAATGCATTTCAAAAAATTGGTTTTAAAGGAAATAAGCTCATCCCTTCAACGCAAAATATCATAATGCGCCGTCTAGCCTGGGAACTTGGGGGGAAAGGGGGGGGTTCTCACGTCGCGGGCTCATCGTCTTTGTCTCGTCGTGGCATGTTCATCGTAGTCGGGGGGGTCGTCAAGGGGAAATTAAAGTTTGGAAGGGAAAAAAAGAGTGGAGAAATTTGTTTGCAAACCCCAAGCTGACCCTGCGAGAAGAGGGAAACGGCTATGGATGATGATGATGATGATGATGATGATGATTGACGATATGGTTGGAAACTCACCTGGCTATATCCATGTCCTCGGACGCCGCACCAGATGGCCGGTGTTGCTCGCCTGCGCTAGGTCGACCACACCTCCACCGCCAGTTGTCGCCAGATCACAGTCTACTTGTCTGCCCTGCCGTAGGTCGGACTAACTTTGTAGCCTGCCTGACTTGCACCCAGTAGTAGAGTGTTTTTGATTTACGTGTACAATCATTCTTCAGGGGTTTTTCACCTGTTGATACAATAACATCTTTCTCATTTTGTTCCGGACAGGTGTATAATATTAACGTGGTTATACTTTGTCTCTTCTAGATTTTAATAAATAAATAAATTTTATTAAGAGTCTACCCACTCAGTTATATAACTGATTTTCAGTGGGGGACAGTTAATTAAAGCGACCAAGCCAACCCTGTAGGCCCCGACGCAATCGACGAGTGAGCGATAACCAACCAAAGATAGATTTTTTTAATATGAAATATAGCAATCAGTGGTAATGGACAGTGCGAACACCCGTGGATCAACGCCAGAATCAACAAGGCCGATTCAGAACAACTTTGAATTTATTATGGGCTTCGTTGCTAAGACGGCTCCAAGTCACCGGTTACAAACTCCTAAAACAAAAACTGATGGGCTTAAGTCCAAATCAGAAGTTAGAAATCTTCTGACTTTGGCGGGAATCGAACCCTGGACCTTCTGCATTGGAAGCAGATACCTAACAACAAGACCAACGAGCCACACAAATGCAATGCAATGCAAGGCTACCGTGTTGGTAACTCAATGTATTGACCACCACAAGATCGTCTGAAATTCGTGTTCTCAATCACTTTTGTATTGGGAAACAACAAAATCGCACCTTATACACATAGCCTAGCTTGCACTGACAACATAAAACGGTAATAACAATTAATCAGTTAGTATGAATGTGGTATTAATCATATCGTAGGGCCTAAATGTTTTTTATAATATCTATAAACCTACCTAGGCCTAATTGTATTGTTTATGTTGACTTGGCTCATGCAATAAATGTATTTTGAAGAACTGTTAAAGACTAACGTAGGCCAACATAACGGCCTACACCTAATGTTGTAAAGCTAGTTTGTAAAGCTATTATTAATAGTTTAGGCCTATAGCCACTATGTTTATACATGCAATTTGGAAAAAGTTTTGACTTCAGCCAAATCAAAACGATGATGCGTTTTACATGACAGTTGGAATGCAAGAACTATTACTAGGGAAACGCCAAAGTCGTTGCTAAACGAGTGAGTGAGCCATGTGTAGAGTACCCGGTAACATTCTGTTTCCTCCCCATATCTAAGGCTGACCATTAGGTCCTAATGCGCCACTCTAGCTTAGGGGATGTGGGAGGAAAGTCCAATGTTGGTCAGAATCAGCCACGGGTAGGGGGAGGAAAGGGGGAGTGATCATGTCATGGTAGCCATCGTTTGTTATCATCATCGTGTTGTTTTGGCTGTAGTCGTTGGGGTGGTGGTCAAGGTAGGAGGAAAGGTCCTCGAAACGACTGCCAGAGCTCGCCTCCAGTTACGGGGAGTTAAAATCTTCCATGATAACGAGCAATTTGCAGTGTAGCAAAGCAACAAAGCAGTTTACATTTGAGTTGATTGATATTATGTATAAATTAAAGGATTTTGATTTAAGTTGGTGTAAGGGTACGTAAAACGAAATGCTATTATGCGCCATATTGCATAATGCATAAACAAGATTGTAGATTGGATTTGGTTGACCCATTCATACAGCTATTAGCAAGAAACGATATAAACATATTATAATATTTCCAGTATCCGGAACTCACGACGAGGACGTTGCTGTATTTGAGTTCCACCCACCACCGTTTTTTAAATAATACCGTTTGCCATGTTGTTTCGTTAGTGATGTTATTGAAAATCATTTACTTAGGGCAATAGTAATCTGAATGTAAATCATAATAATTGAGACAAAAAGACATGCAAATTGAATTGAACTAAAAGTCTTTATACTATGACAAATAACAGATAATGGTTATAGGTGGGTCACTATGTTGGTTTAAAGTTATCTAAATCATGCATTATCAACAGTTGGGTATGCGAGCGTGTTTGGTTCGAACTTCGACCAGAAAGATGTCTTTTTTAACAATGCCTCAAAATGGTCGTCGTGAAGATATATGTTTATTGCTGTTTGATCTTCGGTGTATACGTTATGGCCAAAGTATTTTAAATGGTTTCCCACACGTATTCTGCCTGAGTACAAGCCAGTCTTAAACTCGATTGATGATAAATTCATATAAGGACCACTTTTGACGAAATGTTGGTAGCAAAAAATTGGTCGATGCAGCGCAATGGAAAGTGCCTGTATGTGCATTGATTTACCCCAATTTGTAAGACGAGAAGCTGAATCAATGAAGCTAATTACATTCCATGGATCACCGTCACTTAGAATCATCTTTTCGAAATAGACTCTATGTTCGAAGAAGGACCGAGCAGCGAGCATGCGTAACACAGGGGCCCAATCCTCGCAGCCTTTCAATAAGCGATATCGCATTGTACAAGCAATTGCCACTTCCGGATGTCAACACTCTCGACAATTCGTTTGCAAAGCAAGGAATAAACTCACCTGCCCTTGTTAGAGGTTGAAATTACCTGTTTCAAGAGTTTGAAGTGGCATCAAGTCAAGTTTAGAACAGGCAAACTCAATCAAACCCGAGTGTTCAGTTAAAGTTGCATTGACATTCGTAATGCCGCGCCTACACGCATATCTTATTTGATTGAGAACGGTTCTAACTTTTGAATGCACCACATCGTTGGTAAATAATGGTTTAGTCTTAACTATTTTATCTGGAGGCAATGTTTGAATGAAGACAGGTTTCGGCTTTTTGATAGTCAACGGTTTGGTCACATTTATGGTACCTTGAGAAAAAGTTTTATTGCAGACGTCTTTAGGTCCAAAAGCCATTGACTCAAGCCTTGTTTGCTCAAGCTTTCTTTGTTGTAATGATCTAGATAATCTGAGAGAGTTTATTCTCTCGAATGGAAAGGATGGGTCTATTAACAAATCTGTCAAAGCTCTTACTCTAGACAAAGCAACGAAACTCATGCCTACAGCAAACTCTTTTGTGTGTGTGTGGAATATACGTCAACACATCCGATAACTTACAAAGTAAATACACGAGCCACTATAGGATACTTCCGGCTATAGTAATTTGATTGATAACTTAATAAAATATCAATTACAAATAGTTCAATTCACTTTTAATAAAATGCAAATATTTCACGAACTGAGGGAAGCCAGAACAAAAGATGGCGGCGATGTTCGGAATTGTTGTTGACACAAACAACAAAATATACAAGACCCATAGGCATAGGCGGTTGGATCTTTGATTATTTGTGGAAGGCTGTGATCAAGGTCCATAAGAAAGTAAATTAATAAATACATTCTCATTTAGAGCCTAGAAACCTTGGGCACGACATTTCACGGCCAGGCAAATAACAAACAAAAAATATCTTTTCAAAATCCAAAACATTGTCGTTAAAATAATTTCTAAACATTGGAAGTCTATTTTTCAGTTTTATTATTTCTTGTAGGTTTAAATCGCAATGAATCTTGCTGATTTTGTTAGCAGTTCTCAATAAACTCGTACCGGATGTCTGTTTAAAATTTCAGCGCAATCTGTTCAGCGATTCGGCTGATTTTCAACGTACACACACACACACACACACGCACGCACGCACGCAGAAAAACAATTAGGGCCGTTTAAGTCGAATGGAAATCACACCGTTCGCTACGCTCACTCGTTCAATGAGTTAACTGTGGAGATGAGGCCTAGGCTACCAACAACATTATCACACCATCTAAGGAATCTAGTTGACTCTTTAAGCTAGGCTTATAAGCTTATCTTTCAATTGTATTTTAGGCCCACCTAGGCCCGCCTAAGCGTGACTCAATGCAATGAACAGTTTGGATTCTTACCTTTTTGAAATTTTGGTGTATCAGTTGGTGGCAAATATAATAGATTGTGTCCTTTAGACATGGTCAAGCATTTTTGTTTGTATCTGAGATTTTGTAAGTGAAATTATTTCATTATTCTTTCAGCAAATTTGAAATGCATTCGCCATTGAACTCGATTTGGTTCGAAGTGAAGTTTATGTCATGTTCCCATGGATATAAGGAAATCGCATGATATGGGCACACTTCATTATTGAGTAAATATCTGTGGGTTCCTATACATTATTGGATTTATTACTTTGCCAATATTTTCGTTCTTTCACAATTAACAAACGTCACCGGAACGGTTCAGTAGATGAGGTTATGTCTGACGTTCTGTGTCCTGCGATAACTTCTTCATTCACCTGTAGGTGGAATCTTCACAGTCTAGTTCAAAAATCCCAAAAATTATTTTTTACCACGTGATCTATAGCACAACACTACACTAAAATGACTGTTTAAAAAAAATTATCTTGTAACTGTGATTTAACAGGATTTTTTTTAATTTTTTTGGTCCAGAAATTGGCGAAAATTGGTGTTTTGGAAAATTTCCTAAATCGGCTTTAACCTGCTTCTTTTTTGGTCCACATAGATACTAGAGCATAGTACCAATCTAAAATGCCCCTTTATAACATCGTGTCTTGAAACTGTGCCCAAATATACCCTCAAACACGCAAAAATATGCATTCCAAAATCACACCCCTATCACCTTGATCAGCCTATATTTAGCTTAGAATTACATGACAATGCCTATATCTGTACTACTACAGGCTAATAAAACAATCAATCAATCATTCAACACCCCATCTTGGTAATCAGCATATTTTGACCGAACTACTTGCCCAAATTACAAAACAAAATATAGAGAATTTACAGAAAAGGCTGTCGAGTAAGTCAATAATGGCCAATATTTTTTTGGATCAAAATCCTCCAAGGTCACGGGGCATAAAGATCGTGCCTATGTTATTTCTTATGGGAGATTTTTGCCGATGGGACCTAGCTCGAAAAATGTATTGTTTGACCATTTTTTGGGATAATAATAATTTTTCTGTTAATTGCTAAATTCATTACTAGTTAGCCCGAATTAAATATATTTTTTGAGTTTAGAGGTTAAATACCTCTTTAACACTGTACATTCCTCGTAGTTGTAGTGTGACAGGAAAATGTAATGGAACACGACTGATTGATATCACTTTTAATACGTAGCAAAATACTATCTTTTATGTCAATGTCAAAAGATATAATTAAAACACAAAAACAATAACAAATCAAAGGTAAAGAGAAATTTATAAATTATATCCACCTAGCGGTGGTACAGAGCCTTTTATGAAATCTTGTCCAAGGTCTAACAGATACGTTGTGCAGAGAGCTCTATCCAAAGACATTATTAAATTAAATAATATGATTTCTTAAGAATGCACTAAAATATGACTGAAAAGGCGGTAGAAAAAAGGGGAAAAAATATTTTACGAAATAAAACGAAATACATATTGATATAATACATATATCACCGAAGGAGGTCCCGGGTTCAAACTCCGTCGAGCCCGGCCCTTTCCCTGATTTTGAACTTTTTTCCGGGGTTTTTCCTCGGGGCGAATGAAAAGGACACCCCTTTCACAATAACTGTTCTAACTCCAATATGCCATGAAGAGGGGCATGCATTGCACCCTACGCAGGCTTTTTCCCAAGAAATTTTTTAAAATTTTTTTAAATTTTATATTATCATAAACCGAGCCCCTTGTACCGACTCTAATGAAAAAATTACTTTGGTTTTTTTTTGTGAAAAAAACCCCAATTTTTTTTTGGGATTATAACCCTCGAAACCTCAAAAAGCACGGGTAAAAGGGAAAAACCCCCAAAATAGACGGCGGGGGAACGCCAATTTTTGGGAAATCTCGTTTGGTGGAGGTGCCGGGTTTTTTTAAAGGGGAAATTTCCACCCAACGACTTTTTTGGCGTTTTCCTATTTTATAGTCACAAAAAAATTTTCATCTTTTCTTTATTTAAAAACGAAAAAAAAAATAAAATTAGAAGATTTTTGATTTTTTTTGGGGAAGGAAAAAAAAAGGGTTCCAGCCCCAGACTTTAAAAAATTGGAAAAAAAAAAAAATCTAATTTTTTCCGTAAAAAATTTTTTTAAAAATTTTAAAAAATTTTTTTAAAATTAATTGGAAATTTCCCGATACCGTTTTTATCCCCTGGCGTTTGTCCAAAACTTTAAAATTGGAATTTAAAAAAAATCAAATATTTCCGGAAATATTAAATTTTTAAAAAAAATTTTTTTTAAAATTTAAATTTGGTTTTTCCGTTTATCTTTTTATCGCCTGGCTTTTTCCTAGTCTATTTTGGCCAAAGGGCCCGCCGTTCTACCCAAAAAGTGAAAGACCGGGGTTAAAACCCCCGAGGGGAAAAGTTTTTGAAAAATTAGGGAAATTGTTTTTAAAAAAATTAATAATATTTTTTGAAATGCATACAATAGGGAAAAAATACCCAGTACGAAATTCGTTAAAGATTTCAAGGTTTACTCAATTTTCCCCGCGGAATTTGGGGGAACCTTTAGCGTGCAAAAATTCGATACACCTTGCATGATGCAACACAGTAGGGCAAATAAAAAAAAAAAAAATATTTCTCCAAGAACAAAACCATTGTCGTTTTTTAAAAATAGGGAAAAAAGCTTTTTGTCCGTCGCGTTGATGGATGATCTTTTTTTTTTACTTGGGTACCCCCTGTAAAAGGGGAAAAATCATTCCTAAAGTACGTTTTTTTAAGAAATATTTTTTCGATTGTCCCAAAATTAAATTTCATAATATGTAAGATTATGGTTTTTAAAAAAGTTTTCCCATAAAGTTTCATCCAAAAACGTAAAAAACAACCCCCCCTAAAATTTCGATTTCCATAAGAAATATTTCTTCGATTGTCCATAAAATCATAACATATATCATTTCAGTGATTTTCAAACGTTCCCATAGTTTCATTAAGATCTGAGTCGCCGATTGCCTGGCCGTGGGCCATATATCACGAAAACATCGCATTAGAAATAAAAAAAAATCGTAAAAAACGATATTAATGACAAATATTTATTTCATTCTACCCAAAAACGTGGCAGGTCCAAGTTCAGAGATTTCGAAGGTCCCCTCCAATTTTCATCATGATGCAAAAATTAGGGCCCTTTTGCCGGGAGAGCGCGAACAACAGGGGCAGAAAAAAAAAACATTGGAGCTAAATGTTTTGAGAGGTATTGAAATGAATTTTTCCCCTTCGCTCAACCCAAATTTAAAACCCAAAACTTTGGCGGACTATTTTTTTATTTTTTTATTTCTCGTAGGTTTAAATTTACAACGGTTTTGTCATTTTTTTTAGCAGTTTCAGTTAAAATCGTTTCCCGGAAGTCTGTTAAAAATTTTAAAGCAATCTGTTCAGCGATTCGGTTTGGTTTTTGGCTTTCACACATAAGCACACACATTTCCCACACAGAATCACCGAAGTGTCATATTTTTTTGAATTGTAATACTTTAGTGGGTGCCCCTCCCTCGTCTCAAAATTACAAAAATATAAATTTAAAAAATTCATAATTTAAAAAAGCAATTTAGGGCAAACCGATAAAAATGAAAGTACCCCAGACGTAAAATAAGGGCCCTTTCACACAAAAATAAGTTCTAATAGTTAAAAAACAATTTAAAAGCACAATATTACAAAAAAATGTAGAAAATCTAGTTTCTGGGCCCCTCTTAAAAACTCATTTAAACCCAAAGTATTTAAACGAACAAAAATTGTTTAAATTTCCAAACGGAACCCCAAAGGGGGTATATTGGGATTTTGTTATGTCCCTTTTAAATAGGAAAACGTTTAAAAATCGTTGTTAGAGGAAATGAGTGAGCCAAAGTGTTTAGTTTGCCGGTAACTTTTCCCTTTCCCACGTTACGTAAGGCTGGATCCAGCATGGGTCTTTTCTCCCTAGCCTATATAGGCTAGAGTTTTTTTTTTTCGAGGGAAAAGATTGCCGGTCTCGACGGGATTCGAACCCGGGACCTCCCGAATCAGAGTCGAGCGCTTAGCGCCCGAGCCAACACTGTCGGTTAGGCTAGAGTGTTGCATTATGGCTTCTGTTGACGTGTCCTTATACCAAATTAGCTCAAAACCCTATCATTTGTACCTTATATAATATATCAATCAACTTAAATGCAAATGTTCTCGAGTACTCAACACATGGCTCGCTCACTCGTCTAACAACAACTTTGGCGTTTTCCTAGTTTATTGTCATAAAATAAATTTTCATTGTTACGCAGTAAAAGGAAATGTAATTGAATTAGAAGAGTAAAAATTTTGGTGGAGGTGCCGGTCCAGACATAAAAATTGGAATTTCATACAAAATCTACTATTTCCGTGGAATTATTAAACTTTTAAAAACTTTTTAAAAATAATTTAGCAATTCCGATATCATTTGATTTATCAATAATTTTCCATTGCTAGTTAGGGTGTCCACAAACCAAAACAACGAACTGACTTTTTCAAATACTATCGAAATTATGTCATAAACAGGAGATTTGAATTCCCGATATCTAGTTTTTATAGTTAAACCTTTAGTAAAATATTGCAAATCAATTTTTTAAAGTCTGTTATTTTTATGTTTTGAGGGCAGTTACTAGGAAAGAAGTCATAATTTTATTAGCGAAGTCCCGATGTGTATAAGTGAACTTACATTTATTAAACAAATTGGTATTTATTTTCATATAAAACTTCATTAATTAAAATAACAAAAATTCAAATATTCAGAAACAATCAAATATTTTTGAATATTATATTGATAAAAATTATAAATTAGGTAGACCTAGCTTAAGGCATAGATATTATTCCACTTAGGCCTACAGATGGAGTGTCATTTCCGCACGCTCTACCTGTTAGAAGGGATTGGCCTAGCCTGAGTTAATTGTTGATTCGAAGTTTTATGAATGAATTAGACTTCTACAAGCTAGAGCTTTCCCGTCCAATGTTGTGGTTGTTGTTGCTGAATATTAAGATGTATTATTGCACAAGAGGTGCAATGACCTTGTAAATAACCATGTCGCAGTAGAAAGACTAGTTGTTGTAGCCATCTAGAATTCGTAAAACAATTTGCCCTCTCCACACACACACACACACACACACACACACACACACACACACCTCTTTCCAACCATGGGTTATCTGTCAAGACTAATTTACGATTCACGCAATTGTGGGGAAACGATAAACAAAATGTTTGTGAATTTAAATTGGTGAGAATTGTGTAATTTTACATTTCCTTCAACCGCTTGAGCAACATTTACGTTGTTGCCAGTGTTTTCATTCCACGTTTCCCAGCGTTCACGCCTTTAGCCTAGTAGGCCTACCATTGGGTCTGTAGATAAGGGGATAGAGACCGAACCCCCATGTACCGCTTAACATCTAATAACAGTTAGGCCTATTAACTTATTACGTATTGTTCATAATAGGTACACTGCTCGAAGTCTCATGCTGTGGAGTAATTTGACTTGCGATTTGGGATTGTTACAACGCGTTAGACAAAAAGACTGGCCCTTGGATCACTAACCTGAATCCTACACTCAATGCTAGTATTCGTCTTATTCCCCATACCTTGCAAATACCATCGTCAGTCGAATTGAATCTAAAGGGGGAGCAGCTCAATGTAATATTTTCCGTTTCGGAGACGATCATCGTCAGTCGAATCACACGTGATAACTTCCCGCCTTAAACTGGTTGACCTCGACTAGTCTGACGGATCTAAACACCCCCGCGATCTCCCTCAGGAAGAACCCGCACCCCTGCGCTATCGGCTCGCAGAGGTCCCTGAACGACGTCGCTATGTTGTACATCAGGATGAGAATCGGCTGGATAATGCCGTTGCCCGGAATCGTGCGAACAAACAGATAGAAAAAAAAAACAAAAAAAAAACATTGGAGATAAATTTTTTGAGGGGTCAGTGAAATTGAAGTTTTCGCTTCGCTCGCTACGCTCATACAACAATGCTTTTGATTATGTAAGATACTCTCAGAATAATTGGATGAGCGAAGCGAAGACTTCAATTTCACCGACCCCCCAAAAAATTTAGCTCGGGTTTTTTTTTTTTTTTTTCTGTCTGTTTGTTCGCTCTCTACCGGGCAAACGGCATATCCGATCTTGATGAAAATTGGAGGGACCTTCGAAATCTCTGAACTTAGACTTGCTACGTTTTTGGGTACAATCGAAGAAATATTTCTCATGAATATCGTACTTTTACGATTTTTTTCGATTTTTAGTGCGATATTTTCGTGACATTTGGGCCGATTCTGACCAAATGGGTGGGGCTACAACGTTCATATTTCACATGGACATTAAGGTAATGGTGATGTATTGCTTTTTGAAAGAAAAAGTTGAAAAATTTAGCCAGAATCTATAGAAACTAGGAAGCTTCGCAAACGCTTTTATAGTCGCGTTGATGGATGAGCTTTTTAATTATAAAATGTTAATATTTATTTAAAATAATAAAAAAATATTAACACGGCCCATACAAGGCAATCATTAGGTCTGTTGGATCTTTGATTGTTTGTAACAAGGCTGTGAGTAAGGTACAATCTCCTGTGAAGTTTTCATACAAGGCTGTGAGAAAGATCTAAAATCTATATTTTCGTGCTATTTGGGCGGATTCTGACCAAACGGGTGGGGCTACAACGTTCATATTTCACATGGACATTAAGGTAACGGTAATGTATTGACTTTTGAAAGAAAAAATTAAAAAAGTTAGCCAGAATCTATAGAAATAAAGGTTTTAATATTTAACACCTCAAAAAACTCAAATTAAAACCTTTATTTCTATATATTCTGGCTAAATTTTTTAACTTTTTCTTTCAAAAGTTAATACATCACCATTACCTTAATGTGCATGTGAAATATTAACGTTGTAGCCCCACCCGTTTGGTCAGAATCGGCCCAAATGTCACGAAAATATCGCACTAAAAATCGAAAAAAATCGTAAAAGTACGATATTCATGAGAAATATTTCTTCGATTGTACCCAAAAACGTAGCAAGTCTAAGTTCAGAGAAAACGAGGGTCCCCTCAAATTTTCATCAAGATCGCATATGCCGTTTGCCCGGTAGAGAGCGAACAAACAGACAAAAAAAAAAAAAAAAAAAAACACCCGAGCTAAATTTTTTGGGGGGTCGTTGAAATTGAAGTCTTCGCTTCGCTCATCCAATAAAGCTTTTAATAAAGTTTTTTGATTTTTAGTGCGATATTTTCGTGACATTTGGGCCAATTCTGACCAAACGGGTGGGGCTACAACGTTCATATTATACCTGGGCATTAAGGTTATGGTGATGTAGTACCTTTGGAAAGAAAAAGTTCAAAAAGTTAGCCAGAATCCATAGAAATAAAGCTTTTAATATAAGTTGTTTACGGTAAATAATACCAATTGACAGGTAACAATAGAAACTTGACAACAATCACCTACAATGCGTAGGCAGCAAAACAAAGCACTTGCAAAAGTAAAGATATCCCACGCAAACTAAAAACTTTAAAAAGCTCATCCATCAACGCGGCGGGACTTAAGCGTTTTCCTAGTATTTTAAAAGCTTAAACGCTATGCTTAAGGCTATTGTACCACCTCTGGCCGATAATTTGAAAGTCGAAGAAACACGTCTGAAAAGTTTGCGGAATGAAAGAAGGCCTTTCAAATAACAGAAAAAAAATTGTGATTTTTTTTGGGCGGGACATAACCTTACTTTTGGAAATAATTGGATGAGCGTAGCGAGCGAAGCGAGTGAAGCGAAGACTTCAATTTCACTGACCCCCGAAAAAAATTAGCTCGTTTTTGTTTGTTTGTTTTTTTGTCTGTTTGTTCGCTCTCTACCGGGCAAACGGCATATGCGATCTTGATTAAAATTGGAGGGGACCTTCGAAATCTCTGAACTTAAACTTGCTACGTTTTTGAGTACAACCGAAGAAATATTTCTCATGAATATTGTACTTTTACGATTTTTTTCGATTTTTAGTGCGATATTTTCGTGACATTTGGGCCGATTCTGACCAAACGGGTGGGGCTACAACGTTCATATTTTACATATACATTAAGGTAATGGTTTTGTTTATTGCTTTTTGAAAGAAAAAGTTGAAAAAGTTAGCCAGAATCCATAGAATAAAGGTTTTAATATGATTTTTTTTAGGTTTATAATAACAATTAACAAATAACAATAGAAACTTGGCAACAATCACCTACAATGCTTTTACAAAGCACTTGCAAAGGAAAATAGGTCCCACGCAAACTAAAAACTTACAAAAAAGCTCATCCATCAACGCGGCGGGACTTTAGCGTTTTCCTAGTATTTAGATTTTTGGACAAAAGTGTACACTACAAATCTAGTTCAAAATTAAATTTTGAGAATCGGTTTTCTGGACATAGTTTCTAGACACCTTTAGCTATAACTTGACTATAGCTAAAATAGTTTCTGAAAATAACAGTTGGTGTACGTTTTTTTTGTAAACGGTACAGTACGAGTTTTTTCCAGTTGTGTACCATTTGACAAAGAAATTTACACCAACTGTTTATTTCAGAAAACTATTTTAGCTATAGTCAAGTTATAGCTAAAGGTGTTTAGAAAGTATGTCCAAAGATTCCCTTTTAAAATTTAATTTTGAACTATATTTGTTGGATGAGCGTAGCGAGCGAAGCGAGGAAGCGAAGACTTAAATTTCACCGACCCCTCAAAAAGTTTAGCTCGTTTCTTTTGTTTTGTTTTTTTGTCTGTTTGTTCGCTCTCTACGGGACAAACGGCATGTGCGATCTTGATGAAATTTGTAGGGGACCTTCGAAATCTTTGAACTTAGACCTGCCACGTTTTTGGGTACAATCGAAGAAATATTTCTCATGAATATTGTACTTTTACGATTTTTTTCGATTTTTAGTGCGATATTTTCGTGACATTTGGACCGATTCTGACCAAAACGGGTGGGGCTACAACATTCATATTTTACAAATACATTAAGGTAATGTTTATGTATTGTTTTTTGAAAGAAAAAGTTGAAAAAGTTAGCCAGAATCCATAGATTAAAGGTTTTAATATGATTTTTTCAGGTTTATAATAACAATTAACAAATAACAATAGAAACTTGGCAACAATCACCTACAATGCTTTTACAAAGCACTTGCAAAGGAAAATAGGTCCCACGCAAACTAAAAACTTACAAAAAAGCTCATCCATCAACGCGGCGGGACTTTAGCGTTTTCCTAGTATTTAGATTTTTGGACAAAAGTGTACACTACAAATCTAGTTCAAAATTAAATTTTGAGAATCGGTTTTCTGGACATAGTTTCTAGACACCTTTAGCTATAACTTGACTATAGCTAAAATAGTTTTCTGAAAATAACAGTTGGTGTACGATTTTTTTGTCAAACGGTACAGTACGAGTTTTTTCCAGTTGTGTACCATTTGACAAAGAAATTCGTACACCAACTGTTATTTTCAGAAAACTATTTTAGCTTTAGTCAAGTTATAGCTAAAGGTGTTTAGAAACTATGTCCAGAAAACCGATTCTCAAAATTTAATTTTGAACTATATTTGTTGGATGAGCGTAGCGAGCGAAGCGAGTGAAGCGAAGACTTCAATTTCACTGACCCCCAAAAAATTTAGCTCGGGTGTTTTTTGTTTTTGTTTTTGTTTTTGTTTTTGTTTTTTTCCGTCTGTTTGTTCGCTCTCTACCGGGCAAACGGCATATGCGATCTTGATGAAAATTTGACAGGACCTTCGAAATCTCTGAACTTAGACTTGCCACGTTTTTGGGTACAATCGAAGAAATATTTCTCATGAATATCGTACTTTTACGATTTTTTTCGATTTTTTGTGCGATATTTTCGTGCCATTTGGGCCAATTCTGACCAAACGGGTTAGGCTACAACGTTCATATTATACATGGACATTAAGGTTATGGTGATGTAGTACATTTTGAAAGAAAAAGTTGAAAAAGTTAGCCAGAATCTATAGAAATAAAGCTTTTAATATAATTTTTTTGATTTTTTGTGCGATATTTTCGTGCCGTTTGGGCCAATTCTGACCAAACGGGTGGGGCTACAACGTTCATATTATACATGGACATTAAGGTTATGGTGATGTAGTACCTTTTGAAAGAAAAAGTTAAAAAAATTAGCCAGAATCCATAGAAATAAAGCTTTTAATATAAGTTTTTTACGGTAAATAATACCAATTGACAAGAAACAATAGAAACTTGACAACAATCACATACAAAGCGTAGGCAACAAAACAAAGCACTTTCAAAAGTAAAGATATCCCACGGCCCACGCAAACTAAAAACTTTAAAAAGCTCATCCATCAACGCGGCGGGACTTTAGCGTTTTCCTAGTAGTGTACACTTTGTCCAAAAATCTAAATATTATAATTTCCAAAAGTGAGGTTATGTCCCGCCCCAAAAAATTCACAATTTTTTTTCCTGTTATTTTAAAGGCCTTCTTTCATTCAGCAAACTTTTCAGATATGTTTCTTCGACTTTCAAATTATCGGCCAGAGGAGGTACAATAGCCTTATAGTAAGTAATTTGGCATTGAAGTGGGAAAGTGTGAAAGAAAATATTGAGTGCTACGCGTTTTGACATATATATTTTTCAGGAATTCAACTATGTGCATTGTCATTATCGCCAAAAATGTACATCATGTTATGTTTTATCCCAGCTAGGTGATAATTATATCTAATATACAACTATAAACATATCCACTGGATAATTGTTTTTGCAAAACTTAATTTTCTTAAAAATATATAGCGGGGTCCCACTTTTGGAAACTGACTGTACTTTTTTGTTTGAAATACATTTACCCTAATCATGATATGCTTTATTAACGTTCAAGAGTGAAAAACAATAAATCAACTTTAATTAGAAGGTAAATTACATTGATATAGTAAGTTTTTCCCTACTCGGGAATATAAACATAAATATAAATAAAGCGCAGCTTCAGGTATTTTATTATTTACAGTGTATCTGTAATATTTATGGCCAAACTCAAGATAGCCACTTTGTTGCCAACGTCATTTACAGTTATATTGAGCATTTGAATAACCATTTTTGAAAAAACTCTACTTTTGCCATCAAACGAAAAAAAAAAGTATCTTGAGGTCTATTTGATCATGAAACAAACTGTATTTATATATTTGGACGTATAACAAATACACTGTATTAAAACGTGATTAATAGTGAAAACATGGACATAAAGATGATGTCTGTAAGTGCATTTATAACAAAGAAAATTCACATTTAAGTTGTCACTGTGCGAACGAAAAAATTGAGCGTCGGTCGTGTTCATAGCGTCGCGACGCTATGAAGGCGAACGAAATGTTGAGTTAATCAACCTTAAAATGAAAGCTGTGGGTGTTGGGAATCGAATGGTATGCGTATAGATACTACCGATACTACTATACGATATGCGTGAACCTTTCCCACACTGTTTGAGCCTACAATGTTTCCATTATTGAATAAATACATCTTGTCTGCTGGTCACACATTGTTGATTAATTGATCTCAATGCTACATTTAAATAACACGCGTTTGCATTGATATGTTTTCAAGTAGGAAAACGCCAATGTCGTTGCTATAAACGAGGTAGCGTGCCAAGTGTAATTTGCAGGTTATTTGGTTTGAGGGCGCGCCAACCGTTAGGTGTATATATAGACCATACTCTAGCTTGGGATGTAGCTTACGTTGAAAGGACAGACCCGTGCACCAGGACATATCCAGCCCCATGCAAGGGCAGGAAAGACTTTACATAGTCTTATATTCTTGAAATTATTGTCATTGTGGCAATGTGTTCATGCTACATCCCACACAAGCTCGCGGCCAACGTATAAGGTGGAGCATCATACTCCACCTAATATTATGGTTGGGTTACTCACACCAGTCCTTCCTATCCTGAGGGTGGGATGGGAGGTGATAATGGATGAAATTCACTGTTAATTTTGCACTGATTTTTTTTTTAAATTATTATTTTATTATTATTCGGATGACGGGCGCGTCAACCTGTTAGACTAAAGTAACTACGATTTGCATTATATTCTGCATATTATTTTCTTTGATTGACCGGGGGGGTGTTCCTGCGTTTCTTGTAGATCAATGTAGGTATTATTTTACAAACACTGACTATGACACAATGTGATAATAGGCCTAATAAACATTGATCAAAACAAATATTTGACCCACGACTTTGAGATATTTTCATCAGACATTTACTTTCATAATGTACTAAACCAAGGCTGTGCACAACCCTGATACAGACCAATGATATATGATACATTCGTTGGGATACAGACCATCCTAGGTGCCCTTAGGGCGCCTCAGCCAAGCCGCGGTGCGCTACACACTCAGAGCACCCTATACGTCAGCCAGTTGGGGTGATTTTCGAGGTGTCACCCAGCCATCCATGAAACGTGATGTGAACGTTGAAAACTATCAAATCGAAGGGATTTAGGTAACCGCGACAACAGGCATGCCAAATTTGGTTGCGGGTAGAGCATCCTTCTTGGTGAAAATAGACTTTAAACAATGCTCCAAAATCACTTAATGACGTTTAGTGTACTACATGGCTTACTACTCCTACTACTACTATCTAATTCGTCAGTTTCAATGCCCAGCGATTCTGACCAAACGGTGGGCTACAACGTTCATAATTTTACATGGGACATTATTATTATTTATTATTATTATGTGTTTAATTCCGTAACATTCATTACATATTATAATAATAAACATACGGATTGTATGCTACTAGCAGACCGAGATCCATTTTGAGACTTATACACCCGACCTAAGAATTATATACAACAATATAAATACATATCAAACAAGATGAACAAACACATATCAAAACTTTAAAAAAAACATTCTGCTTGACTGCTCCCTCGAACCTCCGATAGGAAGTTTGTGACTTCACCCTCCTAGGCCCGACCCACCTTACGCCCTCCGTGTCTAATTCCGCTCTTGAAGTCACGTCGCAAGACCTCTTACCGACAACCACCTTGCCGAAGGACCCGACCAGCGCCCAGAGTGTGATTCACTCGTGACTCACCATTGGAGCCACTTTAGGTCGGGTGGTGTTAGGTGAAGGTCACACGTCCTAACCTTATGCCTGACTCGCCACCTGCCTAACTTAGCTTCGCGGAGAAGACGAGACTAACATGAACCGAGAGACACAAAATGCAAATAAAACCCACAACGCAACACAAACAACAAAAAGAACACAACAACCAGTAAGTGTACGCGCAGATGCAACCCAGCACGGTCGCAGTACACTAACCCACTGGGGGTAGGACCCACCTTATCAGGCCACGCCAGCGGTGAGCCACGCCGTCGCTGGTCCACTCAAGCTCGTTCAGGGGCACGCCAGGGCACGTGCTGCTAAAAGTAGGTCAACCACCCGAGAAGCGGCGTGGCGTGGACTGTGAGGTCCTTGCAAAAACACAACGCTATGAGTTTGAGGAAAGCAGGGGGCAAACATGCACTATGAAGTGAAAGCTGTGTACTTTTGTGACTTTACTGGCTCAAAACAGAATTAATTACAACAATGAGTTATGTTTCAAGTGAGTTTAATGATCGATCCGATTTAGGCAAAAGAAAATACATACATGAGATACCAGGGTTATTACAATAAAAATACACGTAAACAACCAAAGCTCTACTTCATCCAAGTCCTCTCTGTCTGCACTACAAAGTCCGATCCTTTTCCTTGGTCCTTGAGTAAGAGGGGGTGGAAAAGATATGGTCGCAAGCGTCGACGCGCTCCTGCGCGTAGTAAGAGGCCTCAGCCTAGCGGTGACGGCCGTCGCAGTGGCGGACCGGACCTGGCGATCCTACTGCTTCTTCTCGGCTACTCGCCCAGAATGTTTTAATCTAGCTTACCACAAGCCCCAGATGTTCTCGTAGAGGGAGAGATGCATTGGTCTAGCATCGTGGTGTTTAACTCACCACGTGGTCTTATACTTATTGGCACTATGCTCGTGCACCCTATCTCGACACCGGCAAGCCAATCCGAAGACAGGAACTCTAAACTTGATGTGAGCTCAGCTCCCCAGCAACTCTGTAGTTGTTTAGAAATTACCGTGCACTCGCCGGGTCGTCATTTTAGACGTACTTGTTGTCGGTTTCCCCTTTACATGGGTAACACCAAAAACGGCGTTCGTTCCGGTCCGAATAAGTGTTCAATAAAATGATGAAAAGAGGTTAGAAAAGAAAGACCAACTCCCTACCCTAGTCGGCCACTCCGTGATAGAACGGAGGCTCCACGACCTGATGGCTCTCGCAGGGTGGGACACCCGCTGGCACTCACCGACGTGCACCCCGGACTCGACCGTCCCCGTTCCAAGCGTGACCCACTGTGATCGAGTGGTTGGCTCCTGCCGCCTCGCCTCGTCCGGGGTTTCTGCTCGGCTTCGCTCCGTCACCAACGGTGTGTCTCTCTGGACCTGCCATTGGTCAGCCTTCTTAATTCAAACTTCCGCGGTCGGTTCCATGTTCGCGATTCTTCGACTACAAACTTCGCAAAATACACATTTCCGTTGGTTTTAGTCAGCCAACGTTGACCATTTATGCTTGCCGCATCCACAACCCCTGCTCGCTGCCGTCCCGGAAAAGTTGAGCCCACACACTTTTCCAGGACGTTCCATATTTAAAACCTGGGGTGACGTCACTTCTAGCACTCTGGTAAACCCGAAACCAAGAAACATGAGCCTTCGCTCCACAACTTCACCTTCCACACTTTCAACCCTAAGTTGGCCCTTTGCATGCCTAGATGCAGATTTCCACACTGGCTTGAACAAGTTAGAAAATATGACTTAGGCTTGACAATATTGAAAGTCCCCCATGATATGAAATACATAGATAGATTTAAAACAGTGAAAATATAAAAATACAGGGGGTAGGGCTGTACGTTACAGTGGACCCCCCCTAACCTCCATGACATCCTTGACCTCCCCAGTGACCTCAAGTTGACATGTAGTTAACACACACAAATCATGGGCCGCACATGCCTGGCATAATGGAGACATCTTTTCACAATTGCCCAGTGCATCACATCTCTGAGTGCGTCACACAATCGGCAACTTGTCGCAACTCAGCAATTAAAATCTAGGGAGATCTACTGTTTCTTTAGGGGAACTTCAAAATGACTTACCAATTAGATACTTTGACTACACAAACACAACCAAGAAAAAAGAAAACCCCTACAGGTTAAACTAACGCTAAAACTCAGGTCCAACCACCCGCAGGACGCTAGGTGGCAACAACCTATATTCGTTCCCAGGTGTCTCAAGAGACCCCTGTCACCTGCTCCACTACGCCTCTCCGTCTACCTCCGAAGTAGTGCGGAAGCCTGCGCGCCAACGCCCCTTCACAGCCGGTGCGCTCCGAGCGACAGCTGACGTCCACTAGCACGCCTGACTTGCCACGCCTCCCTGTCCAGTACACCCTGGTCGTACTCTCGCCCTCCTCTCTCTCTAGGCGCCACGCCCACTCCTCACCGGACCGGACTGAACCTGCGCGTACAGGTCGTGAACGGCCAATTTCCACTTCCCTGCCTCGCGATCGAGTCCCCGGACGATGTCTCTTCACAAAACGTGCTGCGATCGTACGCAGCTAGTTACTGCTTCTACGGCCCGTGAACGCTGTTCACCAAACTACAGCATTCCACAGTAGGGAAGTACGACAAACACTCACTGTCGCACTAGACGGACTTCCTAACTCACACGTACACGACGCGGCGCTGCCCTCTAACTCTCAACTGATTACAATTACATTTAGTTGCGAGATGGACTTTAAAACGCTTACTCTGAGCCTACACGCCACGGCAGGCTAATTACAATTACATTTTTGTTGCCGCAGATGACTTTAAAAACGCTACTCTGAGTCCTAACACGCCACGCAGGCTATTACAATTACATTTACAAAACAAACTCGCTGAACAAAACACAAGAACAACCACTGTCCCCAGGGACACCAAAACTACCGCGTACTACTGACTGTTACTCAATCGAGGACACGGTCCACTCGAGAAACGCCCACAGGCCCAAACAAAACACCACGCCACCACTCCTTCCACACCTTGTGGTTGACCGAACTACTTAAATGGTCGACCAAGCGCAATAAAACTTCGCGTCACACACACAAAAAAGTTATCTAACTCAAGGACTCCTTACTTGACTACACCCCAAAAAAACAAACAGACTTACACGCGTTGGAACTAAACTGCCTAACAATGATAACCCAGAAACTAACGCGGGCGGGCAGGGTGGTAAGCCCAAACAACACACAACACGCTACGTACTCCATCCACGTCCACACAGGCACTCAACACACAAGGAGGCCCGGCTCAGCGCTCAGCGCTGGACTCGCTAAAAGGTGTCCACTCCTTGTGCTCTCTCAGTCGTCCCAGCAACATCCTCACCTAAACAGGGAAACATCGCCCCTGGTGGACTGTTCTACACGCCAAGTGACCCAATGACCCCTAAGTCCCGGTTGGTCCCGGCGCTCCACTCATGTACCGTGAGCTACCTCCGAGTCTTTGTGCCCGTCCCTCCGACTGGTGACAAACTGCATTTGCCTCCATGCGTAGTCCCAAGTCCTCCCACCTGTACTTCGTGTGTCTCGCGTCGAGCAACTTTCTTCGCTCTAGGGGTGCAATGTGCGCGTGCGTTGCCAGTTCAGCAACTCCGGTCAGTGACCCCGCTGGTCTAACTCTCCTCGTCGATATCGCTGCTGACTCATCGCCGCAAGCGAAGGCTCGTACTTTGATGACTGCTCTTCCACGTCGGCTCTCGCTCTACCCGTTCCTTGGCTTGCTCTCTCTCTACCAGCCGCTCTCCTCTCTCGATTTCGTCCCAACGCACAGGCTTGACGTCGCGGTCCGGGGTTCGATCCTCACTGTCACTCACGGCGCCTACTCTTCTTACTGCACTACTCTTTCCTGTACAACGAACGCTCCACTACGCGTCGGACTTCGTATCAGATTTCTGAGGTTAACTACATTGTACAACCCCCTCACGTGCCATGCTTGTCAGTTATCTTCATAGGGCATTCACCCCGGCTATGCACTCACAATGCATATGGGCCACTGTATAACAGAAACTCCTTGCTGTGTCCATTCCTTGTTTCGTTCAATTGTTTAGACTGACATTTCATCTTGTTTCTGCATTTTGCCTCTAGTGCGCGGTCTAGGTCTTGGGCTCTGAACGCTCTGTGCGGTTCTCTAATCTCCCGCCTCGTTCGTTTGGATCTGGGTCGACGCCCACTTCCTCTGTCCCTACATACGTCCGACGCCTCTCCTCGACCGGTCATGCGTGCGGACAATGTCGGCATTTGTGAGTGGATCGTGTGCTCGGGCTCCTGCTGGAAGCCCGGACGATCACCTCGTGATGCCACTGGGGTCAGTGGATTACATGTGTGTTGTGTTCTTGTTTGGCGGGGTGGACGACCCGCTGGTTTCACCATCACTGTCACGTAGGTGTCGCGCGCACCCCCTCTCGTGTGTGTGAGAGAGTCGATAGTTTAGCACCAGTCGAGGCCTAGATCACGTGCGCGAGATCCGGCACCACTAAATAAGTTTCTCCATATCGGATCACGTGACGTCGATACACAGCCAGATAAACAGAGCGTTGCTGTAGTGATGGTTGTACCAGTGCCTCCTTGTTTTGACAATGGATCGCGACTCGTTGTTACGCGTCGCGTCAGGTGGAGTAGCACCAGGACTCTACGGCAGATAATACTTCGGTTTGGAGCACGCAGCGCCGCGAAGGTACCCACGGGGACAAGAGAGAACACACATATTAGCTTCGCTTCCACGTGGTCGAGAAGGGCGGGAAGCACAGTAGCATTACCCCGACTGCGCACTCTACGCATGGTGGGGGAAGAGCTTACGGCGCGCAGCCGGTTTCTTCATTGCGTTACCGCCAACAATTGCTCTTTCTATTAATCGGCGAAGACCGGGGTCACAGCGTTGGCGGATCGGCGTGTCATCCGGAGTCATGCATCGATATTGTTAGTTCCACACCTTGTCGCTAGTTTTCCAGCCGTCGCCCGTATCATACCAGCAGTCGCACGGGGGCAAGGGGGGGGCCCGTACCATAACCTAGATTGCCGCGCGCTGGGGGCCACCCCTGGTTCGCCTCTCGCGGGATGCTCTGGCCGGTGCGCGTAGCTCTCGTGCTCTCTCGCTCGATCACCGCTCCTGCCTCGTGCTCCGCACGTGGGTCCGGCGGCGCGCGCTGCTGCCACACTGTCGCCACCCTCCGTGTCCCTAGTTCTTCGACCTCGGTTGCGGGTACAGTCCCTATACTGTGAACGGCCCCTATTACACTGTCAAACCCTTTAGTCGACGAGTAGGTGGGATTGTGCCTTCCCGATAGTTCTCGCTAGCGGTTGATTTTCTCCTAAGATAGCCACGTTGAGATTTTCACTTTCCATCTGCACCATATCTAACTAGTTTCGATGAGAGTCATCGGATCGTAAGTACGCGGCTGTGACGGCCTCGGTCGGAATGACAGTAGATTAGGGCGCGAGTATGTGGTCCGTCCCTATGGGGTAGGTCAGATAACTATTCAGTTTGAATGAGTCTACTGCAGTAGGTGGACATAAGCCCTAGCCTGGTCATACTTGCCCGTTACAGATGTACTGCCTTAGCGTCCCTGCTCGCGACCCCCAGGTACTTTTCTAGTATGGCGTCCTTTGAGACTTCGAATCAGTTAGGTCGATCTCCCTGAGCCAGTGGAGTACGGTCCGTACAACACTGGCACTGCGTAGTTGAGCTTCGAGCTCTTGCCTCACACGATACTCACGAAACGCTTCTCCAGATGTTTAGAAACTCTTGCGGGTGCATCCCTGCCTTGGTGTTGTGAAACTTGCCCTCTCTCTCTAACTTTCTCCTGAATATTTGTTCCTGTTTGGCGTACGAAGTGCTCGTCCAACACCGTCGTGCCGATTTCCAACTTCTGTCTTGACACTCGCTGTACCGCCCCCAGAGCTCCTGTCCTCACCGTCGCGAACGCGAGCTTCTAACTCCGCCCTTATGCCTTCGTCTCTTCGGTCCGTGCCCCGCTGTCCGCCGCGCCGGCTGACGCTCCCTACCTTCACTGGCTCTTTGGCGTCCCTGCGTCCAGTCTTTTCGTTAGTCTGTCCACGTTTGCTGGCTATCTGTGCTCAGCGCTAAGCCTGCGTCTCGTAGTGGTATGACGCACCATACCATTCTCCACTCTCTGACAGGGGGGGCGCGTTGCTGAGTAATCTCCACTGATGCGGTGCGTTCCCTGCTCGCTCGTACCAAGGCATTTAATCAGCATCTAGTTTCCACACGGACATTATTTTCTAACGTGCTGGACTAATCCCTGTCTGCTTTCTGCACTTTTAGAAAAAAAAAAAAATGACCCTGCTACTTGGTCTACTCGCTTTCTGGCCCTTTCGCCTGTACTTCCAAGTTGTCCTTGCCTACTACGAGCCTGACCTTTATTTTGTTACTTATTTGCTCAGTACGTACTGCCTGCTCGTTGCTGTTTGGGTGCGCCACCGTCCATGGCCGCCCAACGTGCCTCGCCTCCGCGTCTGCTTTCCGCGTACCTTCTTCTCGCGCTTGCACTAGATTCGCTCTCCCGCCTTCCAACTTGCTTCCAGCATCGCGAAAAGCCCGCCAAGTCACTCTTGTAGCATGTTCCGTCTGCTCCGCGCAACAAACCCCTGTCTAGGTTTTCCCCGAGCTTCGCGCCTCGTGACGTACTCGGTGGCCCTCTAGACACGCCCCAGGCTCGGTGCTCCATGCTCTCCGTTCTCAGACTCCACCGTGTCGTCACTCTCCGGTTTCCCGCGCCCGATTCACCATTGAAGGAACAGTCCCGAGCACTTCCTGTTCGCCCTGCTCGGTTTCGCGTACATACACCACTCCTGGTCTACAACATGGCCGTACCTCTACATTGTTGCCTACCCTCGATTTTGCGGCTGTCCTCCATCTTGTCGCTGAGACAACTCAATTCGCGCCTACTTGATCACTCTCCGTCGTGTGACTAATCCATTCTCCGTCCTACGTGTGATCTACTGACTTGACCTCGTAGTCTCGGGTCGTGATGACGATGGGTAGTCCTACCTCGTGCCTATCTGTAACCATCGGACGTTGTTGAAACGTGCCCGTCGTTGGGGGCGCCACTTTGGTGACTTCACGTCCAAAGTGGTCCCAACAATCTAATCTGTACGCCTCGGGTAGTGGTGACAACTCGAGCCCCGCACGTTCGGCGCCACTCTTGTGACTTCACCCTCTGGCCTCCCACCTTCGCCCTACGTGGTCTAATTCGCTCTATGAAGTCACGTCGCAAACCTCTTACCGACACCACCTGTAGCCCGAAGGACCGACCAGCGCCAGAGTGTGATTCACGTCGTGACTCACCAATTGGAGCCACTTTAGGTCGGGGGTGGTGTATGTGAAAGGTCACCCCCGTCCTAACTCTATGCTGACTCGCGCCAGCCTGCCCCTAAGCTTATCTCGCGGAAGACGAGACTAACAATGAAACCAGAGAGACACAAATGCCAAAAGAAAACACAACACGCAACACAACACAAAAGAACACAACAACCAGAGTGTACCGACAGTGCAACCCAGCACGGTCGCATACACTAATACCACTGGGGGTGGGACCCCTTTATCAGCACGCCAGCGGTGAGCCACGCCGTCCGCTGGTCCACTCCAAGGCTCGTTCAGGGGCCCCAGGGCCTGCTGCTAAAGTAAGGTCAACCACCCGAAGAAGCGGCGTGGCGTGGACTGAGGGTCCCTTGAAAACACTACGCTATGAGTGAGGAAACTGGGGCTAAACAGTGACTAGGTAAGTGAAAGCTGTGTATTTAGTGGACTTTACTGCTCAAACAATTGAATTTAAATTACAACAATTAAGTTATGTTTCAGTGAGTTAATTGATCGGATCCGAATTTAGGCAAAAGAAATACTACATGAGATACCCAGTGTACAATAAAAATACAAGTAAAAACACCAAAGCCTTCTACTCAATCCAAGTCCCTCTCTGTCTCACTACAAAGTCCGATCCTGTTCCTTGGTCTTGAGTGAGATGTGGGGGAAAAGGATGTGGTCCGCAAGCGTCGACGCGCTCCTGCGCTTAGGTAGGCAGCCTAACGGGGAACGGCGTCCAGTGGCGACCCGTACCTGACGGTCCTAACTGCTTCCTTCTCGGCTACTCGCCCAGAATGTTTTAATCTAGCTTACCACAAGCCCCAGATGTTCTCGTAGAGGAGAGATGCTTTGGTCTAGCATCGTGGTGTTTACCTCACGCACGTGTTCTTATACTTTTTGCACTAGCTCGTGCACCCCTATCATCGGGACACCGCAAAGCCATCCGAAGACCCGACTATAAACTTGATGTGAGCTCATGCTCCCCGCAACTCTGTAGTTTGTTTTAGAAATTACCGTGCACTCGCCGGGTCGTCTTGTTAGACGTACTGTTGTCGTTCCCCTTTACATAGGGTACAACCAAAAACGCGTCGGATTCGTCCGAATAAATTTCAATAAAATGATAAAAAGAGGTAGAAAAAGACCACTCCCTAGCCCTAGTCGGCATCCGTGATAGACGGAGGCTCCAACGACCATGATGGCTCTCAGCAGGGGGTACCACGCTGCACTCACACGTGCACCTCGACCGACCGTCCCCGTTCCAAAAAGCGTGACCCACTGTGATCGAGTGGTTTGCTCCTGGCCAAGCCTCGCCTCGTCCGGGGTTTCTCTCGGGCTCGCATCCGGTCACGTGTGTCTCTCTGGACAAAAACTGGGCCATTGTCAGCCTTCTTACATTCAAACCTTCCGCGGGTCCTTCCGGGTTGCGATTCGTCGACTACAAACTTCCAAAAATACACATTTTTCCGTTTGTTTTAGTCCCAACGTTGCCATTTATGGCTTGCCGCATTCCACAACCCCTGCTCGCTGCCGTCGAAAGTTGAAGCCAACCACTTTCCAGACGTTCCATATTTAACATGGGGTGACGTCACTTCTAGGCCACTCGGGTAAACCCGAAACCAAAAACATGAGCCTCGGCTCCACAACTTCACCTTCCACACTTTCAACCCTAAGGTTGGCCTTTGCATGCCTAGATGCAGATTCACACTGGTTTGAACAAGTTAGAAAAATATGACTTAAGGCCTTGAAAATATTGAAAGTCCCACATGATATGAAATACATAGATAGATTTAAAACAGTGAAAAATATAAAAATACAAGGGGTAGGGCTGTAACGTTACAAGTTCCTTTACTTCAGAAGGTAGTGCATTCCAGAGCGCTGCCTCCCTGTAGTAAATGGATTTCTGGAATGCACTTGTTCGAGCAATTGGCGTCCTTAAGGTCAACCCCTTATTACTTCCTAAAATCTCAGTCCGATTAACTGGGGTAAGGCGCACAAGAGGGTCAAGATCAATGGTTCCACTCATACACCTCTTGAGGAAAATAATGTCACATCTCTTGAATACAGCCTCCAAACTAGGTATATTAAGATTTTTTCTTCTAGAAGCGCTACGGAGGTCAGTTTTTTACCCCAAGATTGCTTTAGTTGCTCGATTCTGTAGTGATTCTAGGTTGTGCATTAAGGTAATAGTGATGTAATTCCCTTTGAAAGAAAAAGTTAAAAAAATTGCTGGAAGGCTTCCAAATAAAGGTTTTAAATAAGCCTTATACAGGCATACAATCAACAAGTAACTATAGTTACATGACAAAAATCGCCTACATTGTTTACAAAAAGCAAGTCTTTGGAACCACTATATTTTTTCATTCTATTGTTAATTGGTAATACCATAGCAATTAAATCGACTTTGATAAATTTATTATATTGTAACAAATAATTTTGCAATGGAACTTGAAAAGTAATGAGATCCCACACATAACACATCCCCTTTTCAAAATAACTCGCGCTGTCTGTAACGTGCTTGGCGCTGCTAACTACAGATAACTGCGAACTACATATAAAAAATTTATAAAGTAAAAAGAAAGTATAAAACAATAACATTATACTGTCATGTTTTAGCAAAAATATTAAATCACAATCCCATTCACATGGAAATAAAACCATTTGTTTTGAAAAGGGGATAAGTCAGAGACACAATTTTTTTTGGGTGGCTTAACTATATAAAAACTTTTTAAAAAAGAAAAAAAAAAGTAAAAAAAGAATAAATTCCATTTTTTCAATAAAAATTTTCAATAACCCCTTTCACATAAAGGAAAAAACCTTTTGAAAAGGGACAAGTCAGGGACACGAACTTTTTTTTTCGGTCAAACTATAGATAGTAAACTTAACGTTATTGCTTTTTTAAATTTACATTTTTATAAGTGTTTAAAATAAGTACAGTTTGAAAGAAGAGAGAACTTTTTTTTTTTTAAAAAAAAAAAACTCTTTTGAAAAATACAATTGCCAAAAGGGACCAGAATAAAAAATAAAAAACTTTTCTTGATTAATAAAAATTTAAAAAAGGTTTTAAAAATTTAAAAATACAAATTCAAGAAATCAGTCATAATAATACATTAAAAAAATTACATGTTTGGGCCAAAAAAGGTGATTCCTAAAAAGGAAATGGAACCCTTTTCAATGCCACCATCGATAATTTTTAGCAAATTTTTTTTTAATACTGAGAAAAGTTTTTCTCGTTTTCTCCGAAGTGGGGCCTATGTTTTAGGAAAATGTTTTTAGTGTTTTCCCCCTTTATCAAAAAACTTTTCATTAATTATCCAAAATAAAATTTAAATGCAAGCAAATGTTCCCGGGTACTCAAACATACTTGCTTTTATGGTTAACAACGACTTGCGTTTTTCCTAGTTAGTTGGGGTCGGCGCCGTATACCCCAAAAAGTGGGGGGCCTGGGGGTTTAATTCCCCGTCGGGAAAATTTTTTTAATTTCTGGGTTGTATTTAAAAAAAAATTTTAAACGGGTTTTGCACAAAATAAGAATAGGGGCCTTTGAGTTAAAAGTAGACACTCAGCGCTTGGCTCCCTCGTCTAATTATACCCCATATTGTCAAAACTTTATTTTAGCTCCAATGTTTAACTATTGGGATGTTGAGTAAGGTTAAAAAAAAACGTAGTCAAGATTGCCGGTCTCGAGGGTTTGAAATCAGGACCCCCCGTGCTTTGCGACGAGCCAACAAAAAAGGGCTCAAATCAATTTTCGGTAAAGAATCGGCAACCTTTTTTTTCAACGATCGTGCAGACCGGAGCCAACAAAATAATTTGTCGCCTTTAGTGAGGCACCTTTGGGGTTTAGGTATACATGGAAAAAGTTTTATCATTTAAAACCCATCCCGGTTTCGTAAGCAAAAAAAACCGACAGGTTAATATATATATATATATATTTAAAATATATATATATTTAATATATAAGATAAAAACAAGGGTCTTGGGTAAAAACCCGTCGAAAATAAAATGAACCAGGGCGAACCCGGGGTCCACCGACGTTTCGCTGTACTACGTCAGCATTTTCAGGTTTACTGTGACTCTACGGAGGTTGGAGCACAGTGGTTGGCAAAACACGCAGCGCCCGCCTTATATCCTCGGTGAAGGTGCGGGGGGGGCGAGGTTATATAGAAAATAGGTGCGGGGCGGCGAGGTCATATCGTGAAAAGGTGCGGGGCGGCGATGTCATATCGAAAAAATATATACGGATGGTGGCAATTGAGAAACAAAATAGCACAGCTTACTGTAGTGAAACCTTTTTAGTCCGGCTTCTTGTCATAGGGCTGATGGTTGTCTTTTGAAAGTTATTCGTGCTTGGAATTATGGAATCTGAAATTTGCACCACCTCTGAGGGATTTGGCTGAATAGGTCTACGGACTACATTTCGAGGCATGAGTGCAGGTTTCCAAGCAAGAGGGAGGCTCTGGCTATCATCTCTTTTGTTCATGTTATTCGGCCGTTTCTCAATTTCCACAGATTCACGGATAATACGTGGCTTGAGCTGTTGTACAAGACAAATAGTTTTTGTTTTGTCAAAATCTATCACATGCGAGTAAGCTTTAGCATGTTGAGCCAGGGCTGATTTCTTGTCACCTGTTTTCACTGCATTAGAGTGTTCATTTATCCTCACTGCTATGCGTCTGCCTGTTTGGCCTATGTACGTTTGATCGCAGTCGCCACAGGAACCTCATAAACCCCTCTTTCTTCCAGATGAACAGATTCCTTTGCACTTCTCAAAAAGGAGCTGATTTTTTTTTTATATATACTGGGAAAACGCTTAAGTCCCCCCGCGTTTTTGGATGGGTAATTGGTGCATTGAGCTGCCTGTGTTATGCGGTTTTTCGTTTTTCTGTAAAACTAGGAAAACGCTTAAGTCCCGCCGCGTTTTTGGAGAGCGAAATTGGGTGCTTTGAGCTCCATGTTTTTACGCGGATTTTCTGTTTTCTGTGAAAAAATAATTACTTAGTCAAAATTTTTTTTTAAAAAAATTAAAATTAAAAAAAAAATAACAAATTTTTTTAAATTTAATCGTAATTTTTAACAAAAAAAAAAAAATCGTAAATTGAAATTTTTCATAAAAAATAAATATTCGTTGCGCTCAAATTTTAAACACGAATATTTTTAATTTCATGAAATTAAGGTTCTGTGAAAAAAAATAATTAAAAGGATAAAGATGTGGGTGTAATAAGTAAAAGAATTGTTTTAAAAAAGAAAAAACCCGAAAAAATTTCGTTTTTCATGAAAAATATTTTTCGTTTTACGCTAAATTTTTCGCACGAATATCTAATTCGTAAATTAAGGTCTGTGAAAAAATCTTTACAATGGGTTAAAAGCATGTAGGTGTTATAAGTCGAAGAAAGTTTTTAAAAAATCGAAAAAAATCGTAAAATTGCTTTTTTTTATGAAAAAAAAATTTTCCCGTTTGCGCTAAAAAAACGTGGCAGTTCTAAGTTAGAGATTTAGAAGGCCCCCCATAAAATTTTCCTCGCAATGGGAGTAGGGTTTTTCCCGGAATCGTGTTAACAAACAGAAAAAAAAACAGAAAGAAAGGAAAAAAAAAAAACATTCCGGATGTTTTTCTCCAGTGTAGGAAATGGGAAACTTCGCTTCGCTCGCTACGTCATCCAAAAATTTTAACTTTGTTCAATTTTTTTAAAGTAAAATAAAAATTTAAAAAAAAATAAACTTACTATATTATATTTTTAAAATAATCATAATTTTTTAAAAAAACAAAAAACGAAAAATTTGGGTTTTTATAAGAAAAATTATTTTATTTCGCTCAATTTCACAGAATATATTAATTCATAAAATTAAAGGGTTTTGTGAAAAATCATAACAATAGGATAAAGCATGTAGGTTATAAGTCAAAAATTTTTTTTAAAAAAAAAAAACCCCCAAAAATTTATTTTTTCATAAAAAATAATTTTTTCGTTGCGCTCAAATTTCACATGAATATTTTAAATTCATAAAATTAAAGGTTTCTGTAAAAAAAAAAATTTAAAAATCGAATTAAGCATGTGGGTTTATAGTCGAAAAAAATTTTTTTTAAAACCAAAAAAAAATGTAAAATTTGCAATTTTTCATGAGAAAAATTTTTCGATTGGCCAGAAACGTGGCAGTTCTAAGTTCAAGTTTTCAAAGGTCTCCATTAAAATTTCATCGCAATCGGAGAAACCCGGGTTTAAACCCGGGAATCGTGTGGAAAAACAGAAAAAAATACAGAGAAAGAAAAAAAAAACATTCCGATTTTTTTCCCAGGGGTTGAAAGGGAATCTTCGCTTCGCTCGCTACGTCATCCAACTACCTCTTTGAGCAAACCTAACGCTTTTCCCAAAGCAAAGGGGTTGCTACTGGTGGAAAAAAATGAAACTGTCCGATCAGTATAGTCGAGGAGCGCGCTATGTGCAAATGGGGAACACATGTCTTTCCCGTGTTTGTCACTTATAATATTTAAAATCACAGTACAGTCGTTGCTCTCCCAAAATTTGTTAAATTTATGATAATCAAAAACATGGGGGGGCACCAAATGATAAAATCCTCATTAAAATGCGGATTCGAGACCATGTCCCCCAAATAATATTAAATATTTCAGACCCCCATGCACCCATAGACACCCAGGATGGGATTTGTATCCTATTACAATTCTTAATTTTTAATACCCTAATAAATCATTGGTATTTTTGGCTATATACTAATAAGGGTAACAGGGGACGTAATCAAATCAAATTCAAACCGCAAGAATGTTCACAAACTCATAGAAAAAAAGAAACACACACATCAGTATCGCTCGCTTCTCATGGGACTTTTTAATTTAATTATACTTCTTTTTTTTGAAAATGTAATTTTAATATAAATAAAGTCATAAAAATTATAATAAAACAATAAAAAAAAAAAAAAATAATAATAATTGATTGGGGGTGATGCCAAGTCCCAACTGCGTTTTTTACCCAATATTAATTAGGGCCCGCTATACCGTTTACCGTCATTGTTCATTCTTTAAAAATATTTACATAAATTCATAATAAATACGTTTTTTATTTTATATTATTTCAAAAGAAAAAGTATAGATATACCTACAAGATTTTAAAGCTTCTGCAGAATGCGCGTCGCCATTATTGAATACAAAAAAATAATAAAAATAGGGCCGTCACTATTTAAAAGGCCTTTTTTTTTTTAAAAAAAAATTTTATTGTAAAAATGGATATTTTT